>JAPDSC010093008.1:63730-77360 GCA_026290005.1 Latrodectus geometricus | reverse complement strand
TATATATATATATATATATATATATATATATATATATATAACGGTTTGTCTCTATATGACAAACCCCAACATTCTGATGAAATTTTATATCTGAATTATAAGCAATCTCAGAAAATATATTCCAGCAACTGTCATCACATGAACGAACAAGTCACTACATTTATGACTGGACATCACAAATGTGTTGCTAAGAATTTCAGTCCTTGATCTGTTGTACTTCCTATCGGTACTAGGGCACACCCACCACCCCCGCATCCTAGTGTAATTGCTTAATGGCCGGGCACGAAGCATCATCCAATAATCGCATCCGTCAAACGTTCGTGCTGCAAAGAATATTTCCAGTCACGCTACTGTCAACCGAAAAGCTACTGTCGAAACACAGCCACTACTTACCGTCTATGGAAAGATATGTTTCGTGACACTACCTGGATCAACACCGGATGGCTGTGGGTGGAGAGGTGGACACCTTTTCCACGCCCACTTCTTCATAAACGTCACATTAGTACAAAGCTTTCAATTGAAACTTCACCAGACAGTTACTGCTTTTTATTGTTTCCGAAACAACAGTGGGTTACTCTTACAAGTCGATGCATTTACTCATAAAACCCTTTTGTTACAATTCCCTTCTCATTAATAATTAATGAAACGTTTTACTT
Source organism: Latrodectus geometricus (assembly GCA_026290005.1). Classification (NCBI taxonomy): domain Eukaryota; kingdom Metazoa; phylum Arthropoda; class Arachnida; order Araneae; family Theridiidae; genus Latrodectus; species Latrodectus geometricus. Next base: position 76,704 of record JAPDSC010093008.1, on the reverse strand, counting down.
GCAACAAATAATAAAAGTATCTTTTACAAAGATTAGGAGATCAATTTTGAAAGGGTACATTTCCTTTGAGCAATCTATTTTCCCCATACTATGAGCAAAAGTTGAAATCCACTCATGTATATTTCAGTAAAATTTTTAATTTTTTGAAGAAAATATTTCTTATTTATATTCACTAATAATTTATCAGTGCAATGAGCTTTTTCCTGGGTACTATCTGCTGGCCACACGTAATGTCTCTATATTTCAGATTAGATGAACAGGGAATGAATTTTGTCAAAGTTTTTGATAAGATTACCAAACATGTAATTGAATTTTGATTTCTTTTATACTGAAAACTACTTAAATAGGATGAAATTGCAGAAGTGGTGACATTAAATACACAATACAAATAGATTTTAACATTTTACTCGTTTTTTAAAAATTAAAATTTTATAAACTGAAAATGAATTTAAATTATCATTCTAAACTAATGAATCAGGAATTTCTTGTACATTTTTCAAATTTTATGATGAAAAATAACACTCATGGAACATGCAAAATTGATATTCATAGGGGGAAAAAAACCCTATGCACGATTTTAAATTTTATTATTTTCAGTTGTAGGTACGTAACCGATTATCTACTGTATTAATTGTGGTATATTTTGAAATAAAAATTTCCAGCATTTGTATTTATATTTGATAAATTTATATACATAATCAAAGGGTCTGTCTACCTATTGATATATATATTTGTTGTCAAGTTTATAAATCAAGTTTTCAATATCCAAGTTTTAAAAAGAAGAAAAAATAAAATTTCAAATAATATCTCGATGGAAGTGGTTGCAGAAAATGGAAAACATAAATTTATCCTGCTAAATGACTAGTAATTAAAAATTGAATTTAAAAACAGCTACACTAGAAAAAATTTAGTTTTTAGTACTTAAACATTATAAGCTAAAGATACGAGTGTTTATAAGTGATTTTTTAATTCTTATATAATCTTTTCTATGAAAACTATTCAACATTTATAGAAATATTTTATAAAAAACTCATGATGTGCTACAGAAAATTAATGCTGTCTAAATAAACAAATTACAATTATTATAGAGCATTATAAATAACAAACGATTTTATGCTAGCCTTATAATTGTTATTTAGAATCAAATCGAAGAAACTTATTGAAGGGGTTGGTATACAATGAAGAATTGTTAAGTGATAAATATTAGGCCTACCGAAAAGTTCCGGCCGTTCTGTTTATAATCAGTTTCAACAAGTATGCGCATCAGAGATTGGGGAAAGGCTTGATTCGGCTTAATTAATCATTTCGGACCATGTTCAGAAACTAGGGTTTGTGTGGAAGTATTCAAGATGGGTGCCACATAAGTTTAGGGAGAAGAATTTGAATGATCGAATCATTATATACACGAATCTACTTGCACGCAACAAAATTCAACCTTTCTTGAACCGAATCATAACTGGGGATGAAAAGTGGATTACGTATGAAAACATCATAAGGAAAAGGGCAACTTGTAAACCCGGAAAACCTGCCCCCCATCATCTCTTAACCGAAGTTGAGACTAAACAAGAGAATGTAGTGTATATGATGAGGAAATCTAGGACTAATGGATTTTCAGCTGTTGAAACCTAGTTTTTAAAGGCTGAATTCGGTGAGGTGCTGCCATCTAAAAACAGCACTCCAAGAAAAGAGGCCGGTAGTGTTCAATAGGAAGGACATCATATTGCTTCATGACAATACCAAGCCACATGCTGCTTTGAGAACTCGTCGAAAAGTCGCAGAACTAAGCTGGGAAATTTTATCCCATTTACCATATTCTCCTGATCTAGCACCTTCCTATTATCCCTTATTTCTGTTCTTGCAAAATATTTGAAGGGAAAAAATTCAAGAATGCTGACGATATCGAACAAGCATTGGTTCAATTTTTGTCCTCTAAGACACTTTTAAAATGGGATATACAAATTGCCATCACGCTGTCAAGAGGTCATAAACAATGATGGCAATTTATGATTTCATAATAATGATGACAATTTAGTAATAAATAATGGTACAGTAAAGTTTATTCAAGGTATGAAAAATGTATTCTTTTGTTCTATTCTAAGAAGGAACAGAACTTTCCTGTAGACCTAATATATCATATAATAACAAGTGAAATATAAAATCTATTAATAAGAAAGAAATTTAATAAAATATTTATGAATATAAAATATGCTGAAATAAAGATATAATAAAAATATCACTTTTATGGCTGAAAAATAACAAATTCGAAAAAGCCTAAAATCTTCGTTTTAATAAGGTAGACAAGCCTTACTTAAAGATATTGCCTAATGTAACTTGCTATTAAATGCAATGCCGATAAAATGGTACGTTTATTTTTAGAAGAAAATCTTGGAATAGATATAAGCCTCGTTATTTGAGATTTCTTAACATGTTTTTTGAGATGCATCTCAGACTGTTATCAATAGTCTTTTGCATGTCTGCAGTGCAGTGTAAAATTAAGAATATGGTTCAAAATAGCATACATTCATATGTAACGGTGCAGGGAAGCCTCGAACTTTACCTCTTGGTTGACAGATTTGGAATACTCTCCTATTACCAAGTGTATCGTAATTTTGAACCATAGTCAGATGAAGAGGTGACATCTGAGCTAGTACCCTTCTCTCTACATGCACGCCACTTCCTTGGATAGACTTTAGATATCACCAAGTAACGTGGCCACGTCTCCAACCCACAGAGTCCAGCAACTCAATGACAGTAAATATGGTTACACTAGCAATCATTGCCTGCAGGGATTGCCGTAAGATCACCATAGACTAAGTAATACTTAAGACTATGGTGATCTTACGGGAAACAGAGTGAAGCTACTGAGTCGGATCTTTCAAAATAGCATACTCATATTAATCCTATTCGTATTTTCTAACGTTTATCCTCTGGTTTGTTGTGGGGAATGATGAGGTGGATACAAATTTCTGGTTCGACCTCATCACTTCATCATGATTCGCAATTACGAGATTGTAGGATAAGCTTTGTTTCTTCGGTTGGCAAAAATAAGCAGTCGAGATCAAAAATTATGAAATAAACACATGATTCAATTAAACTAAATAACAAAAATATAAAAACTCCAAAAAACTGCCCAAAAAAAATCGTTTTGGTTAACAAATATTAAAAATGATTCTTAATGATTCACATAGCGACAGCATATGTATAATTTTGAAAATAATGCGACAGACTAATAAAGAAGGTTATTTACCTCTAGATTTTATGACTGGAACTTCCCGGTAAAATATAATCGTAACTGTAACTTTTGACTTTCTAATTTATAATCGTGTTATGACAGCTCGTGTCGCATTTCTTTGATGACTTTTACTTCTGCTGTGAGTTATCTCTAAAACTCGCAAACATGACTATCTACAAGGAAGTCATATATTTTAACACAGGAAAGGGATTAAGGCGTCTCAAGCTTATCTGTTCTTTGTTGCGACTTAAACTTGGTCCAAATTTTACGATAACCATGTGCAATGTATAAAGCTCAATATTTCCCGTCATTAACTAACCCACCTTGAAATTCCAAGCTTTTCTTTTATTTTCTAGCTTATTGACAACATAGCATAACTTCCATATTATAAAATATCTTATCACACGGTGAAAAGGTAAATAAGGAATTGAAGTGAATATGAACCAGAGAAGTTCATAAAAATTTATATCTGCCTGTCATATATAATAGGTTACGTTATGTTAATTTTATGACTGTTATTTCCACTCAGAAATAATTTAAAATTTTTTCACCTTCAATCAGTTCAGATTCCTTTGGTCAAAGAAGAATAAGAATTCTTTTGCGATTTTTTTCACTTTCATCACCTGACTACTATCCTCTATTTATGAAAAGTACTCTTAGAAGGCAGTACCTGGTGGGTGTACAAATGCTTTACAAGGACTTTAGTGCTACTAGGCAGTAAACTTTTTAGTACCAGCAGGTTCATTTCCATTACTTAATATCGACTAGATGTGAACCTTTGGAGCCTCCATCGCTGAAAACATGGACTTACAAATTAATCATGATGAGCTATAGATAGCTATTTGTGAAATTCTTGTTATCCTTCCTGCTATATCTGTTTCTATTAATATGAAAATGCTACTAAAATTAATCTATTTTTTAACTTGCTAACACAGATTAAATTAATCAAAGAAATTGTGATCAAGTTGGTACACAACTTTCTTTCCTTCATTTTTTTTATATTTAAGGGTAAGGAACTACCAAATATAATAGAAATGCTTTATTATTATGTTAATTTTGTCTCGTTTTGCGTACAGTTAAATTATATTTTCCAGCTATATAATAAAAGGATAAACACATCTTCACTAGTCAAATTAACGTAATTAAATTCTATCGTCAAAATTTTTCACAAGAACTATTTAAACAATGATTTATAATTTCTAATGCAAATAAAATTAAAATGCTTCATTCGTTTTATTCAGTATATTCTGAGTTTAAATTAAAAATATATTTTTAAAGGCCTTTAATTCTATAAAAGATATGAATCCAATAATAATCTTGTTGATATTCTTCAAATAAAGATTAATTTATTCAACCGCTTAAAAGGTTAGAATGAAAAAAGAGAAAGGAAATATAAAAATAGTGTGCAATCACCATTTTGAACTCGACTTTGACAAATGATTAACCTATAACTAACTGTTATCTGTCAGTTTGCAGACGCAGTACCAAGACGCGATTCATTATTCGGCGCTTATTTACACAGCTTGTAAAGAACAATTAAGATTTTTCCGCCAGACAACTAAACTCATTACGGGGGCTTTATTAACAATCGGGAAACACGACAACAAGATGAGGGAAAAAAATAGAAAAAAAGAATCGAATTTTCTGCTCGGGCTTGTGGAATAAAAAAAGCATTAATTAAACCGCTAAATGACACGAAAATCGAAGTTTTAGTTCCACAAAAGTGAAAGAAATATTGAGTCTAGTGATCGATACCGTTTTTTTAATCATTACTCTTTTTTTTTCAACTTTTTCTTCATCTCTCTAATTCTGTCCGCAACGTGGTTGGGCGCTGGGTGCGAGTAATCCGAATCAATAGAAGAATTAAGCACCGTTGGTAAAGGAAGGTATTGGAAAAATATGCTTTTGCTTGATAGGTATTGAAGATTCACTGTAGATGGTGATCGCTGGAGCTGTTACAATTTTATCGAATGTTTTGACGAGTGTTGCGCGCGTGCGGGGTTGTAACAGATTATTTTGTATTGTAGCCTTGATTATAGTTGCAAAATTAACCACTAGGTGATGTATTAATGTGTGATAGTGATATTAAAAATATAATTTCCTGTCAAAGATATATTTGAATACTAAATAATAAATTGGGAGATATATTTACCTAGCATAAAAATAGACATTTGGCCGAATTTATGTATGAACAACACTCTTAATATGCTCGAATGTATAAAACAAATATAATGCATGCAATAGACAAATCTAATGTAAAATCGTTAAATTACATTTGCCTTTCATATGATTTTATATTATTAATAGATATATTTATTAGTAGCTGGAGGAACCTGTAAAAAATAGCGCATTCATAGATTTTATAGATTCTCACATATTTTACTGACAAAGTACTGCAACATTTTATTATTGTTATTCACGAGTTCAAAATTTCAAAATAATCCGAAATTCTTTCCCATTGAAATATCATAATATGACAGATTTCGAATATTGGTATTAAATAATGCCTTTCCCTGTCTTATGTAAATGAAAACATAAGCGATTACAATTTTCTATTTCACATGCTTCAATATATTATTAAGCATACATATATTTTCCCTGAAGAACTTGTGAGGATCAAATAAATAAGAGTTCTTATCTAAGAAATAAAAAAAATTCTTGTTAATTTATTAACTGCACCAATAAAAATTAAAGCAGGTAAATCTTAAAAACTACAATTAGCCATAATTTGAATGAAGTCACCAGAGTTATGCATGGGTTTCAATTCTATTAATTGTTAATGTTATTTATACTTGATGAAGCATGGTGGCGTTTCTCGCTTCAGAGGCGCAGATCTGAGGTTCGATCCCCGGGCTAGGCAAGATCGACTCATCATTTCAGTGGGTTGATAAAACTGAAGTTGTGCTTGAAAGTGCTTGGGAACTAAACACTGATTCTTTCGCGTTAGGCTGATTGCCTAACCAGTACATATGCTTCCTACTCTAGGGCCCTCGATCTTGGAAACAGATATGAATACCGTAGGCTTTGGCCATCATAAGAGCTCTTTTTTTTGTTTATCTTTTATTATTGGTAAATGATAAGTAATTGAAAGAAAATGTGATTAAATAAGAGGAAAATATATATAAATATAAGTATCCCATAGAATAACGTGAGATGAAATTCCGATAAAAATCCAAGTCTGACTTCTGTCAGAAATACGACCGTGGAAAATAAAATATTATAAATTACTCAAGAAACATTGACATTGATACATTGAAACACTGAATTCTGAAGAGCTGTTTATCATCTTTAACGAAAACTGATAAATTTGTAGAGTCACGTACAACCAATGTTTTGTACTTATTTTTCGATTTCTTTAACCGCAGTTTATTAAAATACAAATTGCTTACGTTTCCAATATTCAATAACTATACAATGAAATTTAAACATTATACTCCACAACAAATAAAGTATACTATTCTAACTTATTGATATTATTAACTATACCTTCCATTTATATCTATATATTCACGAATATATATGTAACGTGTATATATAAAGCAGGGATGATAGAAGCATAAGAAAAGTGAGGTACCATAATGATTTATTGATTTAAAAGTTAATCACCCACAATTAAGTTAGTTAATAAAGTATTTTCAAATTATTTAAGGCTGCATAAATTTACTAAACAATATGTTCTATATTATTATTTTGATTGTATTATCTTATATTATTTTGTTATAATAAACTCAAACAATGCTAAATACGGAAAGTTAAAGTAAAAATCTGTTTGAAATTTAAGGGGACATAAAAAATAATAGTATTAAATAATAATAATTGTATGTAATCATGAAATATAGGAACTAATCATGGAATATTAAATGTATAAATATATATGTATATATATATATATATATATATATATATATATATATATATATATATATATATATATATATATATAAATTAAAATTTTTAATCCAGACAAAATATACTAATTTTAAAGTTAATTATCACTTCTGAATCCGATTCATAAAAACAAAGGGCAAATTAAAAATGTAGTAAAATTAAATTAATTAAAAAGTTAAAAATGTATAAAACTTTTTTTTTTACCAAAATAGTTCAATAATTTGCTCCTTATTATTATTAATAACTTTATTTGAGTATTACTCTTTCAAATTATTACCGATTTAAAATCATTTAAAAAAATTTATTTTTTATTATAATCCGCTCAATTAACATCCTAAATCATGTATTTATTGAAAAATTTTCGCAGTGAAATAAAATTTTTAATTTTTTGAAACATTTGTAATAGGATTAAGATCTTAAAATATAATCCGATCAATTTTAATTTTCATACATTCATACATCTCTTGTTGTCGCATAATTTTAGAACAAATTACAAAATCTCCCTTCTAAAAAAGAATATTTCATGAGTGAAAATTGGTTTTAACAATGTTCATTCTTTAGCTATCCGAATAAAAGAATTTTTAAAATGCATCGTGAGTTCTTTTAATTCAGATACTTTTTAAACAAGAAAATACAAATTCAGGGGAAACGAGAAAACTTACCTAATTTTCTTTAGCGAATATTTTTTCAAAATGAAATGGGTTTTTAACTACTCTCTAGTTTTTAATATCATTTATTATTATTTTTGATAAGTAATTTTTGATTTTGAGCTTAAATTTTTTTACATATTCACGATACATTTTAATAATATGTTTGACTGCATTCTTACAAAAAAACTCATTAAATGTAAAATATTCTGATGAATTTTTTTAAGAATTAAGAACGTGATTTCGCTATGAAAAGCTTTAGTTTTTTTTCCAGTTTTGTTCGAAATGTTGTCAAATTTAATCTACATTAAGCAAATTTATTCGAGAAAATGAAAAGCATTAGAGATGTTTTGAAAATGTTTTTAACAATTGCGGGATTTGGATGGAATCTGCAGAAAAAAGATTGTTATTGTTAATTAAATTACAAACTTACATAAGGATCTTGTCAAATATTAACATTAATTTTATTCAAAAAGCTTACAATTTTGTGCTTAATTTAAGTCCGTTAAATTATTAAAAGCTATAAATTATTTTTTAACTGATAGATAATTAATAACATTAATTTTGACTTTTATAAAAGTTTTATAAAGTTTGAGAAATATGGATAAAAAATAAAATTGATTTTTGACATTGTTGAATAGGAAAATAGTTATCACTTTATTGTTGCTGCTTTTTAAGACTATTTAGTACTTTTATTTAATTTTTTTTGCCTGTGATTGATTTAAATAAAACAATAAAACATTTTGTGAGTATTCTAAAATATTAATTGTTAAATTTTGGCGATTTTTATTTCACTTTAAATAGAAACTTTTTTTATTCTTTTTTTTTAAATAAAACATTCTAAACTTAGCAAATCTGCGAAAATCAATGTGGAATTCTTCGAATCATTTGCTATAGGTTTTCATTTATTCAAACTAGTTTCTTAAGATTTGGAAAATAAAATTCTTTCATCATTGGTGGGCCACAAAGCAAAAGAAAATTTTAAGATTTATAGCTGAGGAATTCCCTGAAAAACTGTTGAATTATTAAGTCATCCTACAAGAAGCCGATAGTTTACATACTAAATGGAGGAACAGCTTAGTGGTTTTAAAAATGCATCTCAATCTTTGTAACGCAAAATATATTCCCTTAATTATACAAGAATACAAAATTGAAAAAAATAATTTTAAATCAAATTAAAACAAATTAATTTATCTCATTTTATTATTTACTCAAAATTTTTCTAATTTGCTTAATAATTTAAAAACAATGTTATAACTTCAGAAAAATATGGTGCTTAACAGAAATTATAACAAAGAAAATTTGAGAAAATATTTTCTTATAACCGAAAATATGTTAAAAGTATATTTTACATACTTTAGATTCTATGCATTTGTTAAAAAAAATATTTTACTAAATTGAATATATGTATTTTATTGTAATTGGGTTCTCTTTAGCAAATCTATTATGGTCTAATTATAGTCAAACATGTTTTAATAAAAAAACTTTTAATAAATTAAATATAGATAAACTAATGTAATTAAACTAAATTTAGATATAAGTCTAGAAGGGAATGAATACTTTAATTATTTGATTATGTGATGAAATGGAATATTGGAAATTTAAAGAGACTAACATTTCATAGAAAATAGCTCTTGAACATTTATTTATTGTAATAATGAAAAAGGAACTGTGTTTTGCAATAAAACTTTCTCTAAATAATACATTGTACTGTTTATTCTGTACCACTGTTAATAGGTGCACTTAAACTGTTTTAGTCACATCATGTAATTCTAGTTAAAAATATTCAAATATAGAATGAAAAATGTTTATGGTTTGATTAAAACTGTGTTGAGAAGTTTTATTAATTATTATAATTATAAATAATAGAATAAAATTGCCTTTATACTAGTAAATAGTACAAAAATAGAAACTGAATTGCCAAAACTAAGAAATTTTTTAAAAGAACTAATAACGCTTCCCAAATTTTAAGCAATATACTAGATATTTCGTTAGATGTTCCCTTACTTTAAATTGAAATCAATTGGAGAAAAGGATCGAGGAAATAAAATATAATTGTATAATTATAACTGAAGTTTCAAAATAATTAACTGAATTTTCAAAATTAGTTATAAAAGTTGCTAACAGGTGTCACTGCAGGATATCACGCTTCATAGCTTGTGACTACTCCTTTTACAGTTTTTTTTTATTCAAAAATTCTAATAAGATTAGAACATACAGATCCACTTTACAAAAATATATCAAGATAATTTTGACAAGCCGTACATTATTAAAATTTTCGCTTGAGAAATATCATTGATTTCATTTCCCATCGATAATCTTATTTCTAATTATTTCATTGCAAAGAGTTTTCAGTGAAGAATTTCTTTGCGAAACATTCCCATTTTATTGATGATAACTGAATTTTATTGGTAAACAGTACCAACAATTAAAACAATTCGTAATTTATTTTGATTCGTATCAGATTTTAAAAATTTTTATTAATAAAGATGTTTCTAATTTCATACTCCCATTATTTTTTTGAAAATATTTCGTTTCGAGATAGAATGAAACGGTAACATTTCATCAATGATAAAATACTATAATCTTGAAAATACTTTTTATTTTTCGACAGCCTTAAGAAATAAACAACATTTTACATATCTTATAAAACTAGACTACTCTATATTAAAGCAAAAAAATAACATCAGATATTGAAATCATCGAGAAAAATATTGTTCATCCATAAAGATATATATTGACAACAATTTTTCTAATAAAACAGATTCAGAAAAAAAGTTATTATCGCAATTGAAAAGTTCTGTTACCACTTTCTTTCCGTCAACGGTTTCTATCTACATTCTGTGTCGAAAAATTAGTCCAAGAGATAAGAGAAATGCAAGAGAAAGTGAATGAGAATATTCATTCAGAAAACACAGAATACCCTGTGTCACACGAGTTATTTTCACTTCGTCTTATCTGAAGCGTTGTTTTAACAAAGTACATGTAAGTGTTAAAGTTGTTGATGCGTTGAGTCGACAACCAACCCTTGGAACCTCTTTGTTGCTGACTGATACACTCATTAAGAGAAATATCATAATAAAGAAAACTTTGTTAAGTATTTTCTTAAGTTGAAGGCAAATTTTATTCATGGGTATCATATTTGAAAGGAATATTGTGTGCATTATGATTTAGCAAATTTGATTTAATTCATAAATGAAGTAATTAAACTTTTCTTTCTATAAATTATTTCAAGTAAAGGAAGAATATATAATAAGTGAAAGATAGATTTGGAAGTAACTAAAAGCTTGAGACAAGACTCTTTTCATTATAGGTCATTATTAAAAAGGTTAAATCTCTTTATGTTCACCTTTCCATTTCATACAAACGTTAGAACTACTATTGATTTTAAAAAGAAGGCAAATTTCTCATTTTCTTGCATTTACTTTTGTAGCAGATACTAAGAGAAAAATAAAGTTTTGGTATAATATTAAATATTTTTATAAAAATAGATGAATACAGAGAATTTATTTTTGAACGAAATATTTTTTTCATTTGCAGTCGTTGTAGTTTGTTGCTTAATTGTTAAAAGAAATAAATTAAATTAAATTATAAGTTAAATAATAAGTAAATAAGTTAATTTAGTTGTTAAAAGATATGCAGTTGCTAATTTAAGGAAGAATTCCTTAAATTAGCAACTGCATATCTTGTTAAAAATAATTATAATTTTCAGCAAAAACTTTCTGAAGTTGCTGTTTTTGCTTTAACTACTGAGTTTAGATTATTTTTGATGTTGTCTGGAGTCAAATTTATTTGTGAAATAAATATGTTAATCTTTCTGTCTCTTCCAACTGTGCTAACTTTTGATTCAAAATTACTTATCAAACTCAATTTACGAATATATTTTCTTGTTTAAATTAATGAAAATAAATTCAAAAAATGTATCACAAAAGTTGATATATTAAATACTTTAAAATATTTTTCAATCCAAAATAATCATAATTTTATAAGGATAATTTGATGTATACCAATAAATCTAAATTTTTGTCTACATGAACCGGTAATTTAAAATTTTTGCCAGCATAAACTTATTCAATGTATCCTTAATTGAAAAGGATTTTTATAAAAAGATACGTTTGATTTGATTAATCAATTTTACAAGTTAAATTAACTTTTTAATCATCATTTAAACAAGATATAATATTCAACTAATTAATAGTTAATTAAAAAAACTAACTTAGTTGTTATGTTAAAAAATTATTCATTAATGCACATTTACTGCTATACGGTTCAAATATAAATTTTTACAGTGCAAAATTTTTGATATGAATAACAAAGCATTATTAATCGAAGTTTTTGTAAAGAAATAAATTTTATTCACTTATAATTCCTTTAAAAATAGCTTTTTTATTTTATTAGCGTGATAAAAATATAGGAAATAGTTGGCATTTAATACTTAAACTGGAGCCATAATTACACAAGTCACACTTTACTCAAACATTGAAAAATATTCATCATTAAATTATTTTAAATATGCAATAATAAAAGATTAAGGAATAATTTATTTATATATAAAACATATATAGTCTTTGAGTTTGTCCTGTGTAAAAATATATCCTATAAAATGTGTGATTTTAATTTCAGTTTCAAAACACATGATAAAAATATTAAATCAATAAACATAAATAAATTCCCCAATAAAATAAAACAAAGTACACAGTTAGCAAAAGAAAATGTACAAGTTAAATGAAGTTTTTTTTTAAAAAAAGAGGGGGGGGGAGAAAAGGGGGAGCTAATTCAAGAGAAGCATTAGAATTTGAATAGGTTCGATATTTTTCTGAATCATGAAAGGTGCGGTTAAATTTAAAAAAAAATAATTTAGATTAAAATAATTTACTTTTTTGCAATTTAAAAAGTGGCTCCAATCAAAGAATAGTAATCAACACTTATATCTGGTTTCCTTTCGTACATTTTTATATTCATTGTAAGTTTTTAAGGAAATAATTAACAAGATAATGAAAAAAAGTTTTCCTCTCCATTCAATTACGATGCCATTTGAAGCTATTTTAATTTATTTTCTAATTAAAGGACCTTTTTTTATTTGAAAACGACAAATGAAAATAAAAGTTCAAATTTAAATTAATACTTTTATTTTTTAAAAACAAATGTAATATATTTTTCTAGGATTTTTAATGAAAAAACTGTATTAAATTTCCATTCTTATATAT
>JAPDSC010093008.1:51868-63630 GCA_026290005.1 Latrodectus geometricus | reverse complement strand
ATCAAGTAAAGTTTAATTTAGGTGTAGTTTAACCTCTTTTCAATCAATCATTTTTGTATCATTAATTATAAATTTTCCTTCACATGAAATGAAAGGTTATTTATTTTAATATCAATAATAATAATTAATTAATTGAATTAATATAACTTTCCATTGTGAGTTATATCGCAATATTTTAAATTTATTTAGTTAATAAGCTACATACTTTATCGAATTAATTATTTATATTATAAAGAAAGTCTTTTTAAGGTTAGTTCTTACAGAATTTTATTTTGCTTCAAATTTCGAAATTGATTGTAATACAAATTACTTTAAATGTTTATAAATCTCATCAAAAGAATTTAATGTATAATTCCTTATTTCTCTTTTTACAAATCAAATATTAAAAATTACTTTCACAAAAAAAATTAAAGAAATATTATAAATTACTTTGCTACTATGAAAGAATAAATGTAAGAAATATGCAAAAATAATCTTATAATAAGAAAATATATATGTTGAAATAAGAAATTATTTGAAAAAACTTCGAAATGCACTTTTTATATGAAGACGTAAAAATTATAGTCATTTTTATATTTAGAATGCATTTAAATAATTAAAGTTACTATTTTCAATTATTAGAAATGTTAAAAATAATTCATTTCTCTGACGCTATTAAATTAACTTTATTTAAAAATTAAAAACTCTGTTTTAATAAGCTGAAGAACATTTCTCAAAACAGTCTTTTCGCTGTTTGAAATTTTTCCTAAACTTCAGTTTTAAAAGTTATAAGAACTTAAATTTTAAAATGACAGTTCAGTTTCTCCCAACATTTTAGAAAATAATAATTCATTTAAAATAAGTTAAAAGGCAACAACAGATTTCAATATGCATAAATTATTTTTCTATACGTATTATGTAGTGTTTTAATAGAAGTTATTTTTAGTATAACACAATTTTATTCTTTTCAGAAATAAAAAAATCATTTGATTTTCTTTGTTATCGTACCATATTTATAATGTACATATTCAATAAATGATATGATACAATTTTAAATAATTAAATACAATTAGTTTAGTATCATTTTAAATTAAACATAATGAGTAAATACTAATTTTAAATATACAACATAAGAATTTTATCTGTTTATTCAAAAACATAAAAGCTTAGTCTTCAGTTGCTTAATGGAGATTTCTTCCAATACTTTAAAAATAAAATATTCTCAATTTAACATTTGCTGCACAATTCTAATTTTGACGTCAAATCTATTATTAATGAAAAATTTGAAGTTTCTAAAAAAATCATTTAGATTGAGTAAACACTATTTATTATTAATAAAATAAAGTAACAATATTTTAATGAATAATGAATTCATTTTTAAAAAAATTCAAAAATATTTTAAATATTAAAGAAAGTAATTTCTTTAATAATCAAATTATTCGAATTAATTTAAGCTAAGAAACTGTCAAGAAGCAACAGATAAATTTCTTAAACTACAAAACTGAACTTTATTTCTATTGCAATAAGTTTCCAGAAACTTTATAATTATTTTTAAAGACAGCGCATGTTAAAAATGAGTATACCTTAAAGGTAATTTATATTCATTAAAGTTCCGGAATAACCATTAAAGACGCTCAAATTTCTTTAATTTCTTAGTGTTTCTTCAATCAATACTAGCGGCCATATTTGATGTTACGTATCGTTTTGATAGCAATCGCTTTTAATTCGTTTGCATAAATTAACTCTTAAACATTTTAATTAAAAATTATTCCCTTGTCCTGAAATAATATTTCCTTCTTCGAAATCACGTGCATAAAGAAAGAATAATTATCATTCGAATGAGTTTCTCAGATATAAATTTATGCATAATTTAATTAAAAAACTACCTCGTTACATTGTAGTTTAGGAAGTGCTATTAAAATCGAAGTTGACATAGTAATATGGCTTCATTATATAAATCATTAATTAATGTAAAATTTGTTTGATTTTATTTTTGCATAAAAAGTTATTTACTCTTAGTGACGAAATATGCATTTTTTAAAATTTGTAAATGTGTAGAAAGTTGACGGTTATCTATAAAGAAATGCGTACAAGCCTTACCGTTCAAAACATCAGCAACAAGTGAAGGAGCGTCAGAAAGTGAGCATGGCGGGAAAAAAACCAGTTACACCGCAGAAAATCCACACAAATAGTATATAGACTATATTTCTTTTCCCACCTACGAATATCCAGAAACACCTTTCTCAAGAAGCAAATATAATCCACGTCTTACAGAGTCACGCACCGATAACGTGAAGAAAGAAGGAAAAAAAAGCACGCGCACCAAGATGGTGGAAGTTGAAAAAAAAAGAGGAATAAATAAAGATAAATCGAATCACATCCTTCTGATCCCGGTCTTCTTTTTTAGCCCGAAACTTCTCACTCGCATCCCGGAGAATGATGCTTACGGAGCCGCATCTCTCGATAGACTGGAAGGGAAAAGAACGACACGGTGATCTCGCGGAGAGATCGAATGGTCGGGGAGGTTGGGCGGGGGGTTGTGGGTGTTGCTCGGTGCTCCCCCCACGCCCTCTGGAGGGCATCGTTCGCCCGATAGAAATCAATCAATACAGCTACTAACCCCCCTGCACCCCTCGACTCCCACTGGTGTCATGTATGTCGGCGTTATGATGAGTGTGGGGTATGTGTAGTTGTGTGCGAATCCGTCACAATTATTTCGTCTGCTGAAACTCTCGTGGAAGGGGTACGGGGGTTGCTAAATAGGGGTGGGCGCAAATCTGTGAGGGTGGGGTAGTATGTTTTTTTAATGATGGCTTTGCTTGTTAAGGGGAGAGATTTTTATTTTTGTCTTTGAGTTCATTACGGTTGCGGATTGATGTTGAGGTGAGGGCATGATGGATTTCACTGGGATGGCACTACTTTGGTTTCACGATTTATTTAAATTAACGAAAGCTTGATTGATTGCTATAATAAATTAGGAACTTCATATGGTAAAAAAAAATTCAATATTATTCCATAAGAGAAGTAATCTATTAATAAAGTAAATTAATTTCCTAAAAAGTCAAAAAATGTTTAAGCTGCAAACATACTCAAAGGAATAATTTATATTAAATTTGTATCCATATAATGGGATATAAGATTAATACAAGTAAAATACAGGAAGAAATAATAGCTTATATTTATATTTATATATGTTCTTCATCTGAAGGGAATATGTTTTCAAATAGTAAATTTTTTGACAAACATTTTACACATAGGTTAGTTATTTTCTAAGGAAAATTTTCCTTTAGGTATCATTACAAAGTTGAATCTTTCTCTTTTTACATTTAGTTTTCATAGATACAAATTAAGAAATATTTCAGTAGTTAATAAATACTATACATTTTGTATTTTTTTAAATGAAAAATAAAATTTCCTTAAAAGTAGTATTATTTAATATTTTATAAGCCATTGTAACAGAATTTATTTTGTTTTTCAATTGATTACATTGTTTTGTAATGTTGCAAGTAATTGAGGAAAAAAGATGCATAAGGTAATAAAAAAGAAATGTACTCACTAATCTTCCTTGAAGGAAATAAATATAAGTAAAATGTCATTGACATTACTGCTTTATATTTAGGAAATAAACTTCCAACTGAATGTAATCAATCGTATGATTTTTAAAAGAATATTGAAATACAAATTTGATCAATTTATTTGTATTAAAAGTTAATATTTTCTTAATCATTTAAATTAAAAAAATCAATTATGAGTCTTCTGATTAGGAAATATTATTATACTTAAAATTATTTTAATTATATAAGATATTTATTTGAATAAAGAAAATGTATTAAGATTTTAAGAAATATCAGTATACTTTAATAAATCGACTATCATTAAAATATTATTACGAATTATTAGTGAAATCAACATTTTTTTTTGTGTGCTAGTGTGTTTTCATTTGTAAGAAATATTTTATAGGTTGATGATGCCATTTATGCGTCATTGTAAATATTAATTCGGTGATTATTTATTTTAATTATAAATATAATTTATGAGTAATGTAATTAATTTTATATAATAAAATGGACATTTATTTATCTAAAAGTAGGTTAAGAGCAATATTTTTGTTTTGATTTTCAAATAGTAGTCACTTTTTTGATTACGAAAGTGCATATTCATCCATAAAGTGCATATTCATCAAACTCATAAATTCTTGATCTGAGAGCTATAATATCAATCATTCAGCTGTTAGCTCAGCAAGTTTTAGGGAATAAAATTTAATACATCTATAATGAAAAATAAACGTAAACTTACTTCAGATCTAAAAATGAATATACGCAAAAAATTTATACAAACTTAAATAATATTTCCCAAATTTATTCCAGAGATTAAGAATACACATGAAATCTCTCACCTTTTAAAAAAATATAAAATTTATAAAAATTGCAGTAATTTTAAGTTGAAAGGTGTTTTTTTAATTACAAGTGCTTGTAATAAAAATTATTTAAATTTTCTGCAAAAATAATTATTTTTTCCATCCATTTAAACAGAAATTTATTTATAAGCAGTTCTGTGTCTTAGCAGACAGTCTTAAATTATCTCAGTAATATTTTGGGGTCCACTGTTATCCAGTGATAGGATTGTATGGGTAAGGATTATGGAGTGTATGGTTCTGAGTTCGATTCCATCTACTGATGAACAAGGGGAGACGGGTTTTACGCTTCTGCATTTTGCGTGAATATTTGTTGGAGTAGCTCTTTTAGAGTTTTTTGATTTTTTATTCCCTGTGATACATAAATATAACACATTATTTCTTGGAAAGTAAAAACGCGTGGTGAATGTCCAAATGATATCTTACAACAACAATTGGTTGTTACATTTCCCGATATGCACACAATACCGAATTCCTTCTTATCATATTATAGTGGGAATTTTGCTACTTATCATAGTGAGTGCACAAATATATAAATTTAACAATCGATCGCTTCCAATTAGATTTCCTGAAATATTAACTATAACAGAGTCTGGCACATCTCAATGATCGAAAATTGTGAACACTGTACCAACCTCGTGATGGAGAAGAATTAATTTTAGTCCATTTTAACTCCAAGTCACTGGTAACTCAACACTAAAATAAATGAATATGCTTTTATGTATATCATCGATCATAAATTATACATTCAATACCATCTGTATAGAATGGTCAGTTATTGTATCATTATTATGTGTTGCTCATGTATACACAAGACAATTCGAAAAACAACCTTAGCTAAGTAAAGATATGCTTAGCTAAGGTTGTTTTTCGAATTGCTTTGATAAATTATATCACTTATTTATCCATATCATGGTTAGATTATTACAATCCGTTTCTTATTGTTTATTTTCTGTTAACTAAAGTTGCTATGAGCAGGAATCATTTTGCAATTTTGAACTGTGATCAAATGATTAGGTCGGTATAAGGGTTGGCATTTCCTCTTTTTTAAATCCTATCTGTACACTTATCTTCAACGGACACTCTATGATAGATTACCATACACAAGTTCTCTCAATAGATGGTGTTCAACTGAGTCAAGCATAGACTCTTCTGATTGATAGAAACGAGCGTATCTCGTTGCGTATCATTTCCTCAACATGTTGCGTGTAGCTGTTAAAACATTTTTTTTGAATTCTTCAAAATTTGGGAAGTTATTTAAGATATCTTGGTTTTTAATCGAATTTTCTCCCTTTAGAAGACAGAAACTTTTCAATTCTTTAAGATCCTTATTTTTTAATTCAAGAGGATAAAAAAACATGGCAACGTCTTTCCTCCAAGTACAGCAAAGCGTGCCGAACCACCAGTATGAATTTATTCTTATATCACAAGGGAAATTATAAACCGTTCATAAGAGTAGTTTATCTTGTGAAGAGATAATCAATACAGGATTAAAATTTTACTTATATTTATTCAAAAGTTTAGAATGCCATTGCATACATTTTTTTAAAATAATTTTCTACCAATTTTGGTAGCGTAATTAATTGGAGCATAATTAATCTCACCAGTTAATACGGAATATGTGCACCAAATTTTGCTTAAATTTACTTAAATCTAAAAGACTTAAAGTAACATTTGCATTCTCTTAACACCATTTTCCTCTTTTTTAGAAGACTGTGATAATCTTTTATAAGTGCAGCAGCTTATTTATAAAACTGTAAAAGAGATTTCAATCTTCGCGTGAATCTATACGTAGTTTTCTGGACTGTATGACTACTTTTCTTTATTTTTTTTCTTGCTTATACAGGTTCTAATAGTTTTTTAACAGTAGAGATAATTCTTTTAGGTCAAATTAATTGAGATGCATTAATTTCTTACTGGAGTATCATAATACTTTAGAGCTTGACAGAAAATCTGAAATCAATTATAAAAATTTTTTAATCATGAATAAGAACATTTTATTTTTTCTTTCGAGATCTGAAACTTGATCAGTACAAATAAATAAATAAAAATGTAAAACAGAATACGTTGGTTTTGCCGGTTTTACTGTCTCTTTAAAATATGCAATGCTTTTCATATTTAACATTATAGAAGTTTACTTAAATGTGGCACGCATGCAAAGTGTATTTATTACTTTTGGAATTAGAAAAATTACAAATGATGTTTGCAAAAACAATATTCTTTGAATCAGTTTGTTAAGTCAATAATTTTTTTGCAATTTTATTTAAGTAAAATTAAAAACTATCAACTATCGTATATATAAATATATATATATATATATATATATATATATACATATCAGAGATAGCACATAAAAAATGTGAGATTTATATTAGGATAGATGGCCTTGGCTAACTTTTGAAATTAAAATCGTGTTTCCCTCCGAAATTTTCTTTACAGATATTTTAATTCATTAAAACATAATTAACTCTGATTTAAATACCCTGTTAAATTGCTTATATATTAATACAATTAATTTAAGTGATGTAACACTCCATTCTTGAACTCTTCTGCCTTCAAGAATAAGACGTGTGGTTCATTTCCTTTTTTTAAAATTGTCCTTTATGCATTACCCCTGGGAACCGAGAATTATTATGTACATCATTGTGTTCTCCTTATTTCTGTTACTTTCTTAGTGTTATTATTATTTTTTTTAATAATGGTATTAGTTATATTTTGATTTTTGAAATTATTTTGCCCTGTTCAGGATAGACGTTCTCAGTTTGTCATCGGATGAAGCTCGATTGGAAAGTAAATAAAAAATGTTCTAATTTTAATGTTGAATTTTTTTTAAATTGAAGGGAATATTCAAGCATTATATATTATTCGATTTGATTTTATTCAATATATACACGAGATTTAATTTCGCGATAAAATTTTTTTTGAGAAGTTTTTTAATTATTTTAAATGTGTTCACACTTATGTGTTAATTAATAGAATTCCATTCTTTCACTTTTAAATTAATATTTTCAGTTAGGAGTTTGATTTTCTTTTTTCTTCAATTATTTATTTATTTTGGTATGCGGTATCTACAAAAATAAATTATTTATCTTCTGCTTTCTTTTTCATTTTATTAACTTAAAATTTGTCATAATACTTATTAACTTAAAGTTTATAGTTAGGAAACTTTAAGAATAGTTTTTTCCAGGTCAAATGAAAACTGAGCAAGTTTGTGATAAGTCATATGTCACCTACAAATTCATAAAATCAGATATAAAGTTATTTAAGTGGAACGCAGTGCAAAAAAAGATGGTATATTTAGCTAGTCCATTAAATGACAAACCAAATTATAGATTGATGGTAACTGATTTAGTCTTCAGCACAACAGTTCTTGGGTTTAACTCTCATACTGGATGTAGCTTTTAGTAGTGCACTGACATTCTCTTCAAAATTTAAGTTCAGGTCTAATCAAATCTCCCAGTCACATATTCAGAATTTCAATTTGAGTCCTAGAAAAACATGTTAAAAATTTATCTTAAGCCAAGCTCAACAAAAACTTTTCAGGTCAAATTTTTGGTACGAACTTTACTCTATACGCTTTCAAGTGATAAAATCCTATGCTGTCAGGAACTAAATAAGTCTTATTAAGTTACTTTATAGTATACATAATTACTCTGATGATTTAGTTACTAAGCTTTCTATTTCTATTCTAGAGATTGGAAAATTGCATAAAAATTTGTTACTACAACTATGCCTAGGTAAGTTTTACTGCTAAGTATCATTCTGATCTTCAAACTGTGCTTTTAGCTTTTTAATCACATAATATAACTTAAATTACATCATTTAAAACCTACACTTCTCCCGTTAAGTATTATTTTTATGATTTTAAACTTATTTCATTGAATTAGTTTCGGGATTTCAAATTTTCATGGTCAAGTTTTCAAATTTTCAAGACATTTTGTTTCCATGGTCAAAATTAGAGCGAAAAAATACGATGCAACTTTTTCGAATGAAAATTTACAAAGATTAATTAAAATTTAAGAATCTCTGATTCTTTAAAAAATTAGACCTGAATGTTTTATTTTAATGAATTATTTCCTTATTTTTATAATTCATTATCAGATTTAAAAGTATTCAGTCGCTCATTACAATTATTGTTTATCGACACTGTCATTTTTATTGACATTCAAAAAATAAGAATTAAAAAGACTGAAATTTTTAATTTTTATCAAAACTTATCATTAAAATTTTAAAATTTCTAACTTTTAAAACAATTTACTTAGCCGAGTCTCTGATTTTGTGTCATAAATAATACTATCATAAAATGAACTCAGAATATATTTCTATTTTCATAAAATATCGATTAATTAGTAAGTCAACCTTTTTAATTTGTATATATATATAAATTAACTTCTTTTTTCTCGAAAATTCACTAAAGCTCAAATGAAATTCAAATGCTCGATTGGTAGTGATAAAAGAGAATAACTCTAATATTAAAAACGTTACAAGAAACACCTCAAGACATATATCTCCTTTGCAATTAAAATATTTTTTATGAAACTAAAATTATTAAATATATATATATATATCTTTTTTAAAATAAATAAGTCATTATTTTTGGAAACTTTATATTTTGTTTTGCATTTAGTTTTCATTAATATAACAGTTAAAGTTAAATTAAAGGTATCACAATATTTTTGTTATTTTTAAATATAAAAGCATTAAAATAAAAAAAAAGTTAAGGTTCTTTCTTTTTTAAAATATTTACCCAATATAATTTTTTTGATAATTATCCAGATTTAATATTTCTCTTATGACACTATTTAAAATATTTGTATTATAAGTTAAAATGAGAATACATTTTAGTTAATTATACAGTAAATTTTAAATCCTTTCAATCAATCATCAATATTAATGATTTCTATGGCTTTATAACGATTTACTTTTATTTTATTTCTTAGATTGACAATCCTTTGTGTCTCGGGTTATATACTGAGTAGATTCTTTTTCAAGCAGTTAACAACATAGCTGTTTTAACGATGGAAGTTTCTTTTAAAAGAATTGCATCATTTTACCCTCCCTTAGAAGTCTGTTAAGTTTCTCATTTGACCCCCACCCCTTTATTTGAGAAAGCTGAAACTTTAACCACTCTAAAAGACGAGTTTGAAGAGCAGAGTTATACAAAAAAGAACATTTTTACACCGTGCTATGTACTCAATGGAAAAGACATTTCTTTTCTTAGCTTGGCGATCTACTATTTCGTCCTTCTCGCCAATAAACTTCTTGGGTTACTTTGATTTGGGTTATTAGAAGGACAGAACGGTAGAAGCTAGAAAATTGTCGAGGAGACTATCTACAAAGTAAAGTTCCAGTTACAATGAAATAGTTCTTATCTGAAACATTATATAACATTCAACTAAAAATAACTCAAAATAATTATTTTGCCAATAAACGTAACCTTTTTTTTATCAGAGAGGAAATGAATAGTAAGTTTAATGGTTCTTTAGGATTTATCTCATAACTTAAAATACAATATGTCGATTTGAATAATTTATTTAGAAATAATACAAATAAACTGTCAAATCTTAAATTAGCACTAGAATTGTTCCAAATGAAAAATAAATATAGCTACAAAGTCAACAATAATAATGTTAATTTTAGAAAACTACTTTAAAATCAACCATAAATACATTGTAGAGTTTGGTGAGATTAAGTTTTTTGTCTAGATGTTAATGAGTGTTCTTACGATATTCTCGCATTGTTGTTTGCCATTGGTCCAAGATTTATTTTTAATTTTCAGATTTTTATTAATTAGCGATCGGATGCAAAAATGATTGTAAATTGAAAAGCCAAATTAAACAAAGCATGATTTGATTGGTCGTTCTGCAATCACTTTTTCGCTATTGGGACAAATTCGTAAGTGATTAACAGCTGAAATCTGCAAACAATCACAAAAAACAATATATAAGTGGGATTCCAATCTATGAAATGCTGAACTGAATGCGATAGATCGGCTGAAAGACTATTGCTGAAGTTTATTGGGCTTCAACAAATATGTTTTAATGACGATTGTTGAAGATATTTTAGCTTTACTGTGTTATAAATCTATTTTTATTATTATTTAAATTCAGGAAATAAACTTGGTTCCAAGTTATTTTTTAAAATGAAATTTCTTCGAGATATATTTTAAGAATTTCATAATCCGAACAATGAATCCATTTAATGTATAAGTGGTTGTGTCAACCAAAATATTATGAACGTTATTTCAACAAATACCATAGTATTGTGATTGATCCTAATTCAAGCAGTGATAAACTAGCTGAAGAATGTTCTTTATGCAGCATGGTTCGAATCATATCTTCAGCAAAAATTATTATAGTATACAGTTCGAAATCTCTATTTTGAACTTCAGATTTTAGTCAAGTTATCAATTGATTATTACAAAACTTCGTTGTCTTTGGTACTGTGGTGAGATTTAACTCGTTAACCTATCAGATCAGTGAAATTACTAAAATACAATTATCATGACATATGGAATCACGACCTAAGCATCTTATGGACAATATAAATAGACCATATGTTTACACTTAGTTAAAATATTAGATTCAAATAAAATAAATCAAATAACTTTAAAAATAGCATTTACGTTTTAATAAATTTGAAGTTTCATTTTAGATAATTAGTTTAATTGTTCAGTAAATTATTTTAGTTAAAAGTTGAATATTTTTAAGTTGGTGTTGAAATTATTTTAATTGACAAGAAAACAGAAACAAGTTTTGAGATTAAAAATCTTTAACTCGCAAAGTATAAAAAAAGTCAAAAGTTCATAAATTTCTTTTATCCATAAGTTAGGTTTTTTTAAGGGAGTAGAATTAATGAATCTTTTTTCCTTCAAAATTTATTGCGCTGAAATAAAAACTAAAACTAGACTTTTTGTTAGTTCACAAAAAATATATATACTCGTATATTACTATCGTAAATGCTATTAAAAGGATTAATTTTATGGGGTGGTAAAACATAGAAAATCTTCTTAACTAAGAAAACTTCTTAACTTAAGAAAAATAAAGTAAATAAAAAAAATCAAAAAGGAATTATAAATTTCTCTAAAGAAAATATAATGAATGGATTTGTTAATTTATAGTAAATTGTTTCTCTCAATTAATTACTTTCTAAAAATATAAATGAGTAATTTTTTCTTTTTGGGTTCATTACATAAGTATTATATAGTTGAGATTAAATGAATTATCGAAATTAGACTCGTTGATGCTGTTACACGTAAGAAATATCAGAAATATGGGAGGTTACAATCAAAATTTGCAAAATTAAGGACATTTATTTGCTTAGCCACTGTCAATGAAACAATCTGAGAGTATCGAAAGCATATATTAAA
>JAPDSC010093008.1:16958-44062 GCA_026290005.1 Latrodectus geometricus | reverse complement strand
ATATATATATATATATATATATATATATATATATATATATATATATACAATAACATTTTCTACATCCTATTTCTGCCGATTGAAGCCCTTAAAAGCAGTCCCACAGTTTGTAGTTTTAACCATCGGTCAAGAGATTAGTTCGACACTTGAGTTAATACCTTATTACCCATGCGATATGTCACAGTAACAGAGAAACATTGAACTCTATAAAACTAGCATGATGATTAAATCAGGTATAAAACTACGTACTTTCTACGAACGTCTTTCCACTCTTGTTTTATCTCTCAAGGCTCTTAATTACCACTTTTTAATGCTTCTATATGCTAAATTAAGCTGTTAGTAGAAAAGGAAATAAAACTGAGCACAATATCAACTTTTTTTTTGTAACATTGGTGGGAAAGATGGAGAAAGACTTTGCGCTATTGGCAGATAACAATTTCATATTTGAACCAATGGAAAAGCGTTGAGCCCATTGAGATGTCAGCTTAGATTTCTTGTCATCATTCACTCGTTGCTTAATATTACGAGATTAGCTGTGTTTAGGGGTTTCAAATGGCAGTAATAGGCAGCTGAAAATGCATCCCAACAACCTAACCCAATCATTATATCTCATTTAAATTATATATTGTGAAAATAAATTCCTATAGCAAAATTTTATTATAAAAACTTCAAATTCATAGAAAAATCTTGAAATCTCTTTTTGAGATATCTTCAGTATATTGAGTTAAGATTCAATGAAAAGCTCACAACATTTAATTTATCCAATAACCTTTAAGTATCTAAGTATTGAATAACCGAAATATTACTGAATTGCTTTTTGTTATTTGTTTCTGACAGAGCGTGCTAATTCCATCGATAAATAGTTATATATTTTGTTTTTCTCAATTAATAGATGTGTAATATACATATGTGTATTACTTAAATAATATATGTGTAATATACATTAACTATCTGCATGTAATAAACAATTAATATATGCATTATCTGTATCAACATGCGTGTATTAATTATTACTATCTATAAGTATCTATCTATATAAATTAACTATCTATGTATAATACATTAACTATTACTATAAATTCATCAATGCCGGCTGATGGCTGAGTGGTTAGAGTTCCTGACCCTTAGGCTGTTGGTTCCTGGTTCGAATCCAGGTTTGGGCATGGACTTTTCTTTCTTGATTTATGTTTCATTATCCTTTCTTCTAAGATAATGAATGAATATAGTGAACCCTATAAATGGGTTTGTGGTGGTGTGACGTGGGTAACGTAACTACTCTCCGTGACAGAATTAACATGTGCCCACCGGGTAACGGTAAATAAGTAGCAGTTTCCAGTCTTGCTATGGGAAAGGGTTAATCACCCTGCATCCACCGTTAGATAAAATAAATACATTAATTATCTTTATGTAATAGATAGTTAATGTATTTATGCAAACACAAAGCACATGCATTATTATAAAGCAAAAATGTTCATGAATCTATACAGAGTCGAATAAAACTCAAACTTTTCATAAAATTATTCACTCTTTATATAATGTATTTATATTTAAAACTTGAAATTACATCATTTTTAAAATATATATATATATAAAAATAGAGCTAATTGCACTATTTGATGATATTTTATAAAATGTCATAAAACTTTATTTTTCATAAAAAATCTGAAAAGTCACCATTAGCAGTAGGAGTTTATTTCGTTTAACAATAATATTCTAAATGTAATATAGTTAAATAAAATAATTCACATGAAGACATAAACTTAAAATGGTTTGAATAAATTTTAAAACGTGTTGCAAAGTATGTTAAATGTGTCATTTAGCATTTTCTGAAAGCAAATTAAAGCGTATCACTATGTTCTTAATAATAGCTCTTAACATACCAGGAGGAAAATTATGAGAATATTGATGCTCCTCTTTAGATTCTGCTAAATTGCACATAATCTCTTAAACAGAAGCTTTTAAGTTAACTTATAATTTTTTATCTTCATTTAAGCCGTTGTCTTCATATTTGATTATGCTTAACAATATTGCATATGGTACCACTACCTTTTAATGATGATTATTCCAAATTTTTTTTGCGAAAGTAAAATTTTATGACATTTTGTAAATTTTTGTTGCCAGCGTGTTAAAATTTTGTTCCATAGATTCCTCTTTATCGCCATTTCAAAGTAGAACATTATTTATAAAGCTCCTTTAATTTGAAGCCATGAGCACGTATGGTGATATCACTATCATTAAAATAAGATTTTTCTTTTTCAATATATTATGCATTTTATATTCCTTAAGAATTTATTATACATTTTATATTCTTTATTTTTGGTATCGCGTAATTATGTAGGGATACTATATTCTGTGTTATATAGGTTTATAAGAATGTTACAAAAGATGATCGATAAAAAATTAAACAATTCATTTACCACTATATTTTTTAAACGAAATTATAGTAACAAAAATGTATTATATAATGGAATGGACAATTAAGAAACCTATAGTGACATTATGTATGTATGTTAATACATAATGTAAATACATATGTTAATACAAAATGTAAACCTATAGTGACATTATCGGTGACATTGATTAAAATATTTTTTGAGTGATTGACACCTTATTTATAAACTAAAATAATTATCTATAATTATGTAATAGGATGTGACATATTTAAAGATAATAAATTCCCTTAAAGCAACTTCTCATGAAAAATTTCTAAAAATGTTTTACATGAGCGACATCAAACATGTGATGAAATCTCAGTCTTTCCCTTGTAGTTAAGGGAATTCCCTACTTTCTCGTAATTTATTAAAATGCTGTCATACAGTTGGTGTGTAGTTCCTACTGTTCAATCGGAATTACAAGAATGAAATATTTCATGTTTCAAGATGAAATATTTAAATGTTATGGAAGGAATTCCCCATATTCTCGAAACATGGTGCATACAGCTTTTGATAATGAAGTCTTAAAGCTATTATCATTGTAAAATTATCTTTCATTATGAAAATAATCACTTAATTTATCACGCAATATTTTTGTAATTTAAGTCATTGAAAAATATAAAAAAATCTACATTATTTTTTTTTATTACAGGAATTATTATAGTTTGATTTATTCTCTAATTATGGTAAGATTTTATTACGTTCTTCAATACATTAGTGAAGATGGTTTATACGTACAAGTTACGTTTATTTTTCCATCTACTTGTTGCAATTGAAAAATCTTTGCTATTTTATTAATTTATCTTAAAATTTGCAAATATATGGATTTATAATTAAGGAAAACTATGTACGAAAAATATAAAATGTGCATAGTTGTATTTCATTTAGAAATTCATTTATACATACATTCGGTGGAATCGTATGGCTGGAATCAAACTCGGAAACTTTTATATAAATGTTCGTTCTGGTTCTCTGTTGACAAGTACACGAACAAGAGTGTCGATGAGGAGGGGTAAGTTGTTCAAGAATGAAAAAAATATTACTTTCATTTTTGTACAACCTCCTTGCAGAAGATACAACTCAAAATTGAAACCGATCATTTCTTTTCGGTTCAGAATATTTTATTCTCGGGAGAAATAAACTTTTCACGATAAAGACGGGATAGATAAGTACAATGTAAACATGTAACTGTAGATGTAAACATGTAGATAAGTACAATGTAAACATACATACTCCACATTACTGACGTGTCGAATGCACATTACAAGTACTCTGTTGACATCTGAGCAGATATATTTTATCATCTAATGATATTACACTGCTTATCTGTTCTCCTGAATGGCGCAAAATACATTGCTTTTCTGTAGCATATACATCAAGGTATGCAATAAGATGTACCAGCAGCAATGTGACATAACAATATTTCCCAAGGAATTTGGAATATATGTAACCAAATGGTGCCATGGCTCCATGTTTCCCTTGTCTCAATCACTTAGAATGTCTTAAGTTACCAGTGTATCAGATGTCTTCATAAACGTATCTCAAAACACGGATTGTCATCACTCGGGAGAAATTGTTAATTTACAGAGTATCTTATAGCATACCTCAACGTAGCTTAGGAGTAGGAAACCACATTTGAGTGCTAAATATCCTTATGTTCGATTCCATTATTTGAGTTTAGATCGAACACAGGACATTCCACTTCTAGTTGTCCCATTACTAGGGTACCCTAATTTTTATGCAAAGATGAGCAACGAGTGATGCTCATTACGCTTTTGCCTTCAATATGCAACTCTGTCGTGTTGTTCCTGCTTGGGCGTTTTCAGGGTTTCCTTCCTTGCCTCACGTGAAAACAGCCTTCTCTCTGAAGTCTTTCCAGATAGTAATTTATGATGTGATTACAAAAATGCTTTACTGTAGTCTTAAGCATTTTACTTTGAGGCGTCAAAGCAAATTTAAACAACTCCTGTAATTATTTTACTTTTTTTTCCAAATCTGCGATTGTAAAAGGAATTTTCAAATCACATCAATGATTTCTTTCTCAAACTTAATCTCACAATATTCATAAAAATCTTTGATGTTTTCATTGACCAATCATTGACTCTTTTTATGATATTATTTTCCTTCTAAATGACTTCAGGTATTAATTTGAATCAGTGACCATTTTAAGGGATCATATTTAGTTGTAAGATTCGTGGACAGTGACATATTTATAATTTTTACTTTTGTATCTGTACACTACGTGACTGTAAAAAAGCCCTACCTAAAGCACATGCGCAGAAAATAAGAAAAATTGATTTAAAAAATGCAAAATAATAAACAATAAGTGTCGTTTGTAAAGAAATTATTATTTCTTTACCAACGTCTATAAGTGTATTTATTGATAGAATGACTGTACAGTATGATTAGTAATTTGTCGGACCACCTTAATTGAAAATCCATTTTTCTAACATGTCTAGGTAAAGACTCCAAGATTGTTTGCAGGGGAATGAATATCCATTCTCCCCCAACCACTTGTCATTGTTCTTCTTCTGAACACATCAATGGCAATTTATTCAAAAAATATACAGTTAATTTTCTAACATCTTTGATTGATAGAAAAACTCAGGTACCGATGCCCAAAGAAGCATCCAGATAACATGAAGATTGATTGATTGATTGATTGACTGTGTAAGGAGAGCCCGGACTGTACCATGTGATTAACGGGAAAAGTCTTCCCCATACCTAGAGCCCCCTAGACCTCTAAGAGGTGCTTGGGAGCATCTGCATCGCTGCAATATTTATAAAAAAAATAATAAAAAAATAAATAATTTATAAAAAAAATAATAATAAAATAAAAAAATAATAAAAATAAATAGAAGGTAACAAATTGGAGGCAGATTGCCCTAGTTTAGGTAAAGGGGCTTCAAGTCCTAATTGGTTATATGCCATAACATTGGAGAGCATGAGGGGAAACAAAACCAAATTACAAGGTGAGGAGAAAAAGAAAGTCCGTGTATGCAGAATAATACCCAAGTGGGCTGCGGGTTGGAAGCTGAGGAACAGAGGCGAGTTCTTTTGGGATGTCCCTGTATGTTGTTATTATTTTTGATGTTTCATGAATAGAACAGATGTTGCTACCATTCATTGCCCGAGTCCTCGGTTTGGTTACCCACGTCATCAGCACCAGTAGAGCGAGTTAGTCTCAGGTCACGGCAGAGCTTCAGTCTTCTTCCAGTCATATAGAACATGATCTTGGTGAGTAGTTGTCTGCGATGGCGATCCCCGAGACAAAACTTGAGAAAATCGGTGTTATTTTGTTGTGCATGCTTCTTTGGATGATAAGGGCTTCTTTAGGTGATAAGGGGCACTCTAAAATATAGTGAAGTGGGACACCTTGGGCTCCACAGATGCAATAGGAGGAAGTTGCCCTCTGGATTTTGTAGAAGTACTGTGGGAATGGGCCGTGAAATGTGAGGAGTTGATTCAGGTAAGGATTACAATATGTATGCTGATTGGTGACTCCTGGGAGAAAGGTTTTGGTAACTCGACCAGTTGTAGCATTATCCCATAGTTGCTGCCAGTTGCTGATGATAAATTTCTTCAGTTGCCCAGTGAGTGACGATCTTGGGAAAGGGATAATCAGCGCCTCGGTATTATCAATTATCGTGGCTTCCTTAGCTGCCTTGTTTGCACTTTCATTACCAGTGTCACCTTGATAAGCTTTTATCCAGCTCAATTTAATTTGTGATGGTGAATTTGCTAATTTGTTAACAGAGTTCCGGTCCCTTAATTTGAATTTCACCTTGTAGATTATGTGATTGTCGTAGTAGACTACAAATGCTGATCCTGTTTTACCTTTAATTCGTGAGCCATCTGTATAGATGTTATAAGGTGTGGATTTTGCCACTAATTCTCTGCCGATTTTGGAGGACTGCTGAGAAGGTAAGTTGTAGATAAGAATACCCTTCAGTCTTTTCGATGGATGTTCACAGTCTT
Source organism: Latrodectus geometricus (assembly GCA_026290005.1). Classification (NCBI taxonomy): domain Eukaryota; kingdom Metazoa; phylum Arthropoda; class Arachnida; order Araneae; family Theridiidae; genus Latrodectus; species Latrodectus geometricus. The sequence continues at coordinate 37,652 of JAPDSC010093008.1, read as the reverse complement.
TGTGAACAGGTCGTTCAAAGTCAGAAGCAACGAAAGTGTGCCCTTCAGTTGTGATTGTTTCTCCTAGCTGCAGAACTTTCGTTTTGAGGGCTATCTGAGTGCAGGTGAGATGGAGAGGTGGTAATCCTGCCAAGATGTTAAGCGCAGTGGTGGACGTGGTCTTATAGCTTCTGGTGATAAGCTGGGTGAAATAACGTTGCAGGCTGTTCAATTGTCGCTGTTTTCTGACTGTCATGGGAAGGGTTCACAGGGAGGAGCCATATGTTGCCATTTTTTCCATGGCAGAGAGATAAATGGCCTTGGTAATTTTGCCTTTAACGCCCCAGTCTCTTGTTATCATGGATCGGAACCGCTGAACGATCTAGACCATTTTCTTCTTTAGCTGATGTGCTGTAGAAAGGACATTTTCTTATCAATTTTGACACCAAAGTACGTTAGCGACTTGGAGTGTCTTAGACTAGTGCCATCCAACATGAAGAATATAGTGATTAATTCACGTTGTGTGCAGTCACTATTATTTTATTCATAAATGGTATTCAACAAAATTTGATGAAAGAGTAGTGTTACTGAATGATGCACATAGTCTATATATCGTTGGCCACCAATCAATCTGCCAATAAAACGGACTATTGGTAGTATGAAGGCTGACGAAATGTGATAACTATAAAGGCATTTTAAATATGTACATACACATTACTATCGAACCTCAGTTGCGTAGTGGTAGCGTTTCGCATTCTCAACGCACAGATCCGAGGTTCTATCCGTGGGCTATGAAAGATCGACTTAGCCTTTCATCCCTTCAGTGTCAATAAAACTGAGTACCAAACATGCTTGGGAACTAAACAATTGGAGTTTCGATAAGGCTGTCCACCTAACCGGGACATATGCCTTGCACATCAGATGCTTCGATAAAAACAACAGGTATAGGCATTTGTAGGTCTTGCCCCTCTCCCCGATAGGCTGTCAGAGAGTTCTAGAGTCCTAATAGGCTGTCCCGTGCCACACAGTTTAGTTTACATACAACAAACAAAAAAATTTACCTGTTTTGAAATTTCATATTAAAATGTTTTCTGCTTTTATTTACGAAAATATTTAGAACTTAAGCTTAAGACATTTAATTATAGCTTGTTTCAAATATTTTTTTAGAAATTCTCTCAATGACCTAAATTTTATTTCTCTAATTATAAGAATACACGAGACAAATAATTGCTAGAAAACAAATAAATAAACTAATTTCCTATAAAACATTTTAAAATTTAAATACCTAATTATTTCATGAAGAATTTCCTTAGAATTTCATTATTTTACACAGAAATTTTAACTAATTTCAGTTAACTGAATAAATTTACAAACAAAACTTATTATTTTAAGTTTGAATTGATTAATTGAAATTTATTTGTAAACTTCGAATTTAAGCAAATTGAAAAATGCTACACCATTGCGTAAAATTACGTGTTGCTCTAGAATATACATTTTTAAAAATTTCACACTTAATTTAGATAAATTAAATATAATACGTGTTAATAAATAATAAGACAGAATAAAATATGAGTAAAATTTCACATTCAGCCTATCACAAGCCTTAGTCAAAATAACTTTTTCTTCAATTAATTAAAAATTCTATCTTTATTTTGATTCAACTATTTCTTCTTTATTTTCTCACACAGATATCTAGCGTTAAGAATTAAACATAAAACTCAGAATCTCAGAGCTTCTATTTTTAATTCCTTTGTTACTAATTTATTATTTCTCTCTTTTTAGCATTTTAAAACTAATCTTACAAACACAAAACTTTCTCTAGAAAACAATTCATTTAGAATTTAACAAGGCAATTCTTTTGTGTATATACATTTATAAATAATACACACACCTTACATCAGAGACAGAATTCGATGAAGCTGCATTTTTTCCCTTTCGGAATTGATTTTATGTAAGAAATCTGAAACAAGGCGGAACTGTGAAATCTCATGAGACCCCAGAGAATATCCGCCGAGTCTGAGCCAGAAAAAAAATATGTGTATATATAGTATGTGCATATATATGTATATAAATATAGATATATAAATTCAAATCCCCTTAAACCCAAGTATTTTTTAGAAGCAAAAATTTTCCATTTTTGATTCCCACTGTTTTTGGTTAAAAATGGTGTTTCCCTCCAAGATTCCTAAAAAATGAATGTCTTAAATTCTTAGGTTAGTATTACTTTTGCCACAGAATAAATATACTTGTATATACTGATACGTTATTTATTATAGTAACATTACAATTTTATCATCTATATAATAATAAAGTAACAAATATACAAATATATACACATAAATCAATACAAAATAGTTATACTATACTTATGTAATTAGACAGATAGATATAATTATAATACCAATTACATATAAGAGAAATTCATTACAAGGAAACTGCAAATCTTAAAGATATTTAAAATTAAAAAGAAGACGAATTTGAAAATAGAAACACAATAGAACAAATCATGAAAAAACATTAAAAATCAAGAACGACTAGAGATTTATTTAAAGAGGGAATTTATTCATTAGAGAGAACAAAAGAAAAGAGTAATATATACAGGGTGATTCTTAATTGTTTTTACAAATTAGAGGGGGTGATAGTACTCATTCATACAAGCAATAATTACTTAGGAACATAGGGTCGCATTTCACTCTGAGAGGAAGAAAAGAGGAAGGTAGAAACTATCACGAACATACCGTATGCAAATTTCCACAGAGAAGAAGCAGCATTTTGCTCTTATTGCTTACCGGCGAAAGCTAATCAGAATAGACACTGTCCTTTAAAAACGACGCAACATCTTCGTTTCTGTATTATTTGGATAACATCGTCCGAAAATTCTCGTTGAATACAATCGTGCACGAGGTATTGGACGTCGCAGATCTGTGGCTTGGCCTTCTCGCTCACCATACCTCAACCCACTGGACATTTTCTTCTGGAGACACGTGAAATCTTTAGTGAATGAGGTGCCTGTGGACTTAGCTGAAGATCTCGTGACTATAATCGTTATTGCAGTGGGCAAAATTAACACGACACCAGGAATCTTAGTGAGGTTGCGCCAGCCGTAATGGTTAATTATGTTGGTGGTGTTAATTATGCAACGACACACGTGGTCGGCATTTTGAGCATTTGTTGTGAGGTTTTCACTTAATAATAAATATTATTGTGAACTTTTCAGTATTATTCATTCGCTTACCTGACACTGGTGGATGTTCAGGAGAGAATTCCTCTTTTCTGCCTATATATATATATATATATATATATATATATATATAAATGATATTTATGCTATGCAATAAAGTAATATTCATTAAAGCATTCAGAGCAAAATGAATAAAACTTTTCGGAGAGTAAATTTGAAATAGTCAATTTGTGAATGTTTATAAAGTCTTTATTTTTATATTAAATAGTTTACTTACTAAGAATACTTCATATGTATGTCTTAGAATTGTTCCATTTTCATCATATCATTGCGTAAGAGATTTCACTCGTCCTTTTCAATCTAAAAAAGAGGGAAACTTTTTTAATTAAGATGTATAAATTGGTATAAAGTATATCATTGAAAATGTACATTTTTGCCAAGAACAGTATTTGAAATAATAATTTGAAAACATAACTAGTTATCAAAATAAGGAAAACAGCTCACGTTTTCTTATTATCACACTCACTAGGAAATTAAGTTTAATGAAATGAAATTTTTTTTTATCATATGCAATATCAAACTTCTATAATACAATATTACATTCATTAATAATCTTTTATTCCATACACTCATAACTATTGCGAATTTTTAAAATTCAATATTCATCAAATTCATTGATAATTTCTATTCATCATAACAACAGGAAAACTTTTAATGCAAATTTAAAGTTTTAATTAATTTTAATGCAAATTTAAATAATTTATTCTTAAGGACTAAACTTCTGATTCTGAATGGAGAAAATGAATATTGGGGATAAGCTATGTATTTAACTTCAAATAAGTATTCAATAATGTGCTTTTTCTTACCATTGTTCATTTTTTTTACTCGAGTGCAGGGTATAATATAATCTGTTATAGAAAGACACAGTTAAAATATTTAGTTGTAATGAACAAATATGGTTACAAACTTTTGCATATTTGTAAGACATAATTCTCCCTTCGCTAATATTTTAGGAAGATTTTAAGGAGTTTAAAATGAAAGAACTGTTATATAAAAGTGCAGAATATCAAATTTTATAGACTTTTACGAGAAAGTATTTAATATTTGTGTTGATATTTACTTTGCAATTAGATTTTTTGTAGTGTATTATTTATGATATTAAGCAATGTTTAAAGACACATCCGAAAGCAGAATCGCACTAAAGTGACGAAGTCAACAACTGTTTTAGTATCCCAACGAAAATCTTTTATATTACATCTTTGACAACATTTTAGTCTGGATGAAGTTTTAACATACACACTTCTTATGGTTTTTTTTTTTTTTTTTTTTTTTTTTTTGATGTTTTAAGATTACACCTACTGCATTGTAGTTGATCGACTTAAAGTCATAGGAACTAAACTATTTTTGCTTTTAGGCTTTGAAATTTTTTTGTCATATCTCTCATACCGATCAAATATCTATTATCGCATCTATCAACTATAAGGTTCAAAATTTCAGGAATTACGATATCAAAAATCCTCTGATATAATTTGTAATATATCTTATTAATAGAACAGCAAACAAAAAGCAAAATTAATCATAAAAAAATCGAATATTTCAGAAGATTGTAGCATCCAAAAAGAATATAAAACTGCAAAGCTAATTATTCTTATCACTTATTATGAATTATATTTTAGTTAAGTTACTTCTAGCTTAACTGAAAGCAATAATTTGTTTAACAAATATCAATGTTTTTTTTAGTTAAAAGATTCACAAAAATGTAATACAATCAAAGAATGACTATTATACATTTTTCTTAAATTTATCGCCATGTTAAAAAGGATAAGCAACTATTACTGATTATAAAAAAACATTTTCGACTAATAGGATTTCAGGGTATATAAAGTGAGAAATAATTATTTTCTCAACTACATGTTTTTTTTCAAACGATAACGCTTTAACCCATGCAATCATATTAATTCAAAATAATTAAGAAAAAAACAAAGTTATCCATCACAAAGAGGTGTTTCGATTCTCAAGTGTTGCATTTGTCGTCTTTAAAAAAGAGAGTCCGTAGCTTAAGAAAATCTTGGATCGTGTCTCTAAGTGATTTTTCAAAAGTTAAGTATGTATTCGTATAAATATATGATATTCCTTTGACTATATTATTTGTACAATTAAGAATTATTTTTGAGGATAATTTGCTGAGATGCAATTGCAAATAATTTTGCACCATTTTTGTGGGGCCTTTTAATTATTCTGTTAAACAATTTTAGACAAAACAAAATATAATTTTTTTTTGTATATCAAACATATGCAAAGAAAACAACAGTAATAAAAAACAAATAACTTGATATTTTTAAAATAATTTTATACCTATTATAGTTTATAAGAAAATTTAAAAGCATGCACAATTCCTTAAACAAATTTTAATAATTCAATATGCGCTGATATAAATATTACACATAGAATCTAAACATTGCGAATAGATGATACTGTAATAAGTTAATATGATTTTTTTTGTGTTTTCGGCAGATTATATAATGGTATTATACTAAATAAAATACTCCAAAGTAGTATCTTTACAGATGCATTGAATTTGATTTAATGTTTACTTAAAATTATGAAATACGTTAATTAAGAAAATGTTATCGCATTCTTAAATTTTATTTTTTGCAGCAATATTAAGTTTTCTATGGAACCACAAAATTTATTTCTTAAATAAAACTAATTAAATTTATCTTTTGTCTGAATTAAACATTAAATCGAAAACTGAAATAAGATTTTATTTTTCTTATAAATAATCAGTAACACATTCATTAAACAAAATATGTAAAATTTTGCTTACGACAAGGAATGAGAGCTGAAATTGTTTCAAATGACTGATAAAAAATTTTGGTCATTTTTGAGTACCTTGTAAATTAGCATTTACTATATCATTAAAAAACTGTGATAATTTATGACGTATTTTATCATTTAAATGCAATTTACTTTGTTTAACTTAATAGAGTCAAATTATAAACTGTTTAATGTTAGTCATTTTAATTTTATTGTTTTGAATATTAACTTAAAGTTATAAGAAGATTGTTATGCAAGTTATAATCAAAAGAACAAAATAACTGTGACAGTGAAATCCCTGTGTGTCCAGAATTTCCTAAATTTTATAAACTATGCAATACATATATGTTCATGATATTAAAAATATTATGAATACACATACAATAAGAAATAACATTTTACAACAGACTTGTTTGAAGATAACGACCTTTCATGAGCTGTAACATCAATATTTTATCAAATCTGTCAAATATTGTCTTTTCAAACTTGAATAATGTATTGCAAAGTCAAATAAATTAGTCATGAAACGTCATTGCTATTTAAATTTATATCATGAAAGTAATACATTTAAATTAATATCAATAAGTCTAATGAAACAGTAAAACTTTTCATGAAAATCTAAGTATCAGATTCCAGTTCATATTGAGAAAAATTCTAATTTTCTAAAAATTACATCTTATATACTATTGACGTTCTTTTGAAATAATACCGAATGCGATTTAACAGTTAATATTTTACAATGAAACATCATTATATAATAATTTACGTAAATAGATATTGGTAACAGAATATTAGAAGCTAATGTTTTATAAAATTATTTTGAGTTTTCATTAAAATGAAATTATAGAGAATAATAATATGCTATTAATTTTTTTATTAGATACACTACCATTCTTTTCTTTTAAAATTGAAGAAAAAATATGAAAGAGAATTACAAAAGATATAAAAGAGTACAGCTCTAATGTGGGGATCTTTGTAGCTTTGTTAAGAACCTTGTCTATAAGCTCTCAAATCTTTATAACTTTTTGATATCTATTAGAAATATAAAAGTGTATGTGGTAACCTGACTCTCCAAAATATCCAATTTAAATGCTATATCTTCTAACTTAAATTTCTATGTAGGATTCCCACAATAATTATTTTGTGGTAAAATTTCACACCTTTTACCTGGTTCCCCATTACACCAAATTAAGTTTGCCATTGGTGGCTATTAGTTATATTCACCATTCTGCCAATTTATGCTTACTATCCAGAGAATTCGGAATAAATTGTTAAAAATACAAAATTTATAAATAGGGAACATTTGAATGAAACTGAAAGGAAAAATCAAACTCATCCTATTTTCTTTTTATTTTCATGTAGAAACACAAATATTTATTGACCAAAATATAACATAACCATTAATACACCAGGATCCTGTCATATTCTTAATTTAATCATATCAAATTTAAAAAGTTTGGGAAACATTACAGTTATGGACACTCTACTTGATAATATCTCTTTTTGACAACAGCAGGTATCATTAGCAATATTGCTTTCTCAAGATATAAATATAGTGTCTTCAGCAATTTTGGCAGGTGGTCTTTGATGACAAAAAACACCGCAGTTAAAAAATGAAGACTAGGATGAAAAATAATCATTTATTTCGCTGGCCCAATCGCATAAAGTAGGAGATGGTTGTGTGAGTTGGAAAGAAATCAAAAAACAATCTTTGGAAGATGCTTACAGCGGAAAGTTTCTCGGCCATAATTTCTTGGATTCGCTTGTCCACCAAGTGAAGCAGAAATGTTTTTCTCTCATTTGGATTCCCACAAACGTCTTCTGTTAAGTACACAATCCAGATGCCCGAGAAAGAAAAACACGCCAAAAAAAAAATTGAAATAATAATAACACGAATAAAAAAATTGAAGAAGAAGAGGAGGAGAGAGAGGGAAGAAACTTTCATATCGTAAAGTGAAAGAAATCGGAAGTGCAAGGAACGATAGAAAGGGAAAAGGAAGAGAGAGAGAAAGTGACAAAAAAAAAAAATGAATGAAACGGAGAAATAAATAAAAATCGTCTCACTATAGCCAGCTAAAAGTTTCAAAAAGTGCGGGGGAGTGCGGGGGGGAATGTTATATCGAAGAATTCCTTATCTTCTGCAGAGAAAGAGGGTGTCAAGAAGTGGAAGAAAAAAAATAAAAGAGGAGCCTAGCAAAAACCGGAAATGAATGCTTGACACGTGCCCAAAATTCGCGTGAAGTTGTGGGGGTGGGCTTCCGAGGTGGAGCATCTTTTGGAAATGACGAACACCATCACGTGACCGGCTTAAGAAGGGAATCAGAATGTGATAATAGGTTTCCCGGGAGACTTGTTACTCGCACACAAAGTATTAATGCAAGAAGAATGGACTGATAACGCCAAATGAAGGATGAGTGATTGCTTATTTCGGGAATTGTAGTCTTGAAATTTTTTTATTTGGGGATGAACTTTGGAGAGTTTGAACTCATTGATCTTGGGGAGGAAGTACTATTTCGGTAAACTTCTGAATAGGAGATTATGCTGTTGTGTTGAATATGCTCTTAATATTAAGATTATTGAAACTTGTTATACTTTTTGAAATTATAAAAATGCAAATTCAATAAATCTTGAATAAATATGAATTTCTCTACATAATCTAAGTTTAAAAGAGATGCTTATGATGCATATTTGATATATACAAACTTTAGTAAATAGGATATGCTATACTTTATAGATGTTACAATTTAAACTTAGTGAGTACAGCATTTAATATATATACGAGTAATTCAATTAAGCAGAAATTAACATTTTAAAAGAAGTCTAACATTCCTGAAGCACTGTTTGATTTAGTATATAACTTTTTATGGAAAATTATTTTAATCGAGAAAATATATTAGTATTCTGAATTATTTCAGCTCTACAATATTTTCGGAATATAGGGAATGTTTTAATTGAATTTTAAATTTTTAAAGTGTTTTCAAACTCTGGAAACTATTTTCAAAGTTTTGGTTAGTGATTCAAATTCTGTACCCAATTTACTTCACTTGAGCAAAATATTCCTGTAAATAGGATAATATTTTAACTATGCACTGCTTACTAGTTGAATGGATATTGGTTAAAATTAGAACTTTCAGGTATAGGACAAAATAATTGAAACACCCATTTAAAACTGAGTTGTCCTTCGATCGTCCAATAAACGGCTATCTCGAGTCACAACTGTATACTACATAGTGGTGACAAAAGGGAAAGGTATCTGTCAAGCATTTAGCAATGCAAGAGAAAATTCTGTTCCTAGCAAAGCATGATTATATTCAACCTTTCCGATATACGAGCAAACCTTTCCACGGATAATAGAGCTCACCTCGCTGGAATGTCCACGTCCAGAAAAGCCAACTTAGTTGGTGTTTCAATGACCACTGTATCATGGATTATGGCAGCCTACACAAACTGGAGTAAAGCTTTTTCTGCTCAGCGCAACAGTGGGGGAAAATTCAAAGTTTACTTGATAGACGAGTATGGAAGAGTACAGTCACATGAAATCACAATACCACGCTGCTGCAAGTAATACCCGAGACAAATAAACATCTTCAAAATCCCAATCATCCTTGAAAACTATTCATCAAGAATTGCATATTGCCAACATTCATGGCAGATTATCTATTCCAAAGCTGTTGATTTCAGTGCGAAATGTTATGACGAGACTACAGTGGTGCCACGATTTCCTAAATTGGGCACAACTGCAATGGGAACAAGGCATCTGCTCTAATGAACGCTTATTTACATTATTCCAGACACCGGATGCGTCTTTGTCCGGAGAACATTGTCAGACGGATTTGATGTTTGTTGCTTTTTTACAGTCATGAAACATGGAGGGGATTTTGTGATGTTGTGTGGTGCAATATCCTTACGTGGATTGGGGCCCCTTGTATTCTTGAAGGCGAGAACCACAAGTTACCATTATTGAATCATTCTCGCAGATAATCTTCACCTTATGCTTCAAGAAGGGTGTTTCATATATATATATATATATATATATATATATATATATATATATAAGGAAACAAAGTCTGTGCTCGTTTTCCTCATCCACATATACTGTTTGAATTTGAGACGGCCCTTCATGAGGAAAATGAGTGTGAATTCCGATGAATTTCTTTCAAGGCCTTACTAATTAAAATTTTTCATTTAACCCAGGTGTTCCTATTATTTCATTTTATGCTAGTAGGTTATTTTAAATTTTAAATATAAGCATGATTTTTTGCAAAAATAAAAGAAATCGGACGACCATTAAGATACTTTTGACCAGACAGTGTTAAATTTGATGTAAATTATATAAAGTATTTTGAGAAAATAAATTAAGCAACTACATATGAAATAACTTCAAGCGATGCGAGTGTTTTGAATACAAATTTCAATAAGTTGTATGAAAATGGCTTTGTTTTCTTTTAAAATCTGTTTATATTTTAAAAACATACAAAGCCCATAGATGTACTTCTTATGAAAAATTGCATAACTGAAAACTTAACTTGAAAGTTGAAAAATGTGGAGTATTTTCAGAAGTCTTGTAAATTTTTGAAAAATGTTAATTTGCTGTTTCTTCTATAATTAATAGTTTTTTTTCTATAATTAATAACAATAATTTCGATAGAAAATAACATTTTAAAATAAATTCTGTACCATTACGAGCACTCTAACTGGAAATTGAATTGAAATGAAGGGTAGAATACCAACATTTCAATTAGCTTAACAGTAAAATAACATGATTTGTGAAATGTTACAGAACTGATTTAGATTATTTTTATCAAGAAAGCATAGATAAGGATTGATTTGAATAAAACATAATTTGATTGACTATTATTGACAACTATAAGACTAATAGAATGTGCAATTGAACTTTTCTGCTGTCAAAGTTAGCATTTTCTTTTGTACTGAATGTTCACAACAAAGTTCCTAATAGTAGGCTTGTTTCACTCATTCTTAAATTCCACATTGTTCCCAAACTAAATAATTGAAATCAGGACACAGGGACTGGGTTGAAATGATGAAATCAAGCGATGAATCATTATAAAATAGAGAAAAACTCATGAAGCTAATTTTAATAACTCATAAAGAAATTTAAACAAGACTATTTGAAATTCTTAAGAAGGAAACCTAAAACAGATTATTTAATTTCACAAAAGTACTCTGGTGTATAGATAATGTGATGTCATTTTTTTGCACACATAAAACAGAAAGTATATAGAAGTAGAAATATTATCGCACTATTTTCAACCACAAAAGGAGGATAATAAAGAAATTGTTTTGTGAATATATTTAAAAGTTGATCATGGCGAATTAATTATTTTCTTGGATTTTAGAATGTTTGGAAAGATAATCTTGTCAATGTCAGCCTAGGTTATTTTCACTCTGCGCTTCCAAAGTGCACCTGTTGCTATAGGTTCTTAATTCACCGAGAATGTATTCTGCTTTATTATGAAAAAAATTTATCCTCTATAAAAGACTTATAAAGGCATTCAATGGGAGATTTGGCACTGACTGCCTAATAGCCTAATATTCGTACGCCATTGCATTTGAATATCCAATGCATTTTACCTTTCTTGAAATTTTTTCCTATTTAATGACCCATGTTCATATAGGAAAGGGAGAAATCCTAGAAAAACTACCAAGCATCTTCCCTGGCATATAAGCATGCCGAAATCAGATAAGAAATATTCAATTCACGTTGTTTAACATTACCTGTGTTCAAATCCGGGAACTTTCATTCCAAAGATCATGTCCAGTTTTGGATCTTGCTCTGCAAAACCTGATTAACCAACTTTTTTCATATTTTTTCCGGATATGTATAGAAGTTAATGAAGAAATATAGCTTTAAGTTCTAAACTTTTGAGCGTTACTCTTAATTTTGAAACAAGTTTTTATTCAAACATTCAATGTTATTGCTTAAATACAATTTCTTAATATTATAATAGCTTTACATCTCACTAAATCAGTACCAGTCAATAATAAAAATCAATTTTAAGGTAAGATAAAGTTCCTTGGAGTGAAGGACCCTTGGTTCTATCCAAGAATCTGTTGAATGGTGGAAGATTGATATTTCTTATGTTTTATATATGCACATCAATAGGAATAGATGTATAAAGTTTCTTTTCTTTTCGAGTTTCTTTTTTTTGTAATATGTGAGTACGATACAATATCAATGAGTAACCCTCTCTCTAAAACGCTATAAAATTTAAAAAAAATTGTAACAAACTTTATATGTTTTGTTTATATTTACGTGATTTCATAAGAGAAATGTTGTTGATTGAATATTTCAAATAGTGCGTAGTATAATTGGGATAAGTCTTATTCTTGTTGATACATTTTTTAGGGCTAATGGTCTAAAATTTTCTAACTTTTAAAATACTTCTTATTTTTTTTCATTAATGAACTTTATTGATTTATGTTGCAAAAATATGAAAGAGTTGTTTTAAAATTTTTTTCAAAAGACTAACTTAAAAAGAAATAAAATATCAAAAGCAATTTAATAAACTTATTAACTACTTAATTTATTTTTACAACGTATATTTAAATAGTCAAATATTTCAACAATAATTAAATACGTTCCTATAATAATATTTATTTTTAGTAAAAAATTAAAAAACCGTACAGAGAGCTTTTAGTTTTGAAACTGAAAGCTAAACTTAATTAAAAAAAGTATTCCTAATTATCTTTTTATCTAATTTCCTAAAAGAAAAAATTCTTATTCTTAAATTCATTTTCATTAAAGCATCTTCCACCAAATATGATCCGAAGAAATAGGCTGTGTTTGCTTAAGCAAATTCGGTGTTGATCTAAGTAATTCACTCCCACACACAAAGGATCCAATTGACTTGACATCTCTAAATATACGGTCTTAATCATATGAATTATTCATCATATGAAAATGATATCTTCGATCCAGCAAAAGTGTGATACGGCTTCTGAAACCATAATTCATATGCAGTTATTGACGGGAATTGATTTTCTAGGAATATTAATATTTTCCGCCAGCAGAGAGGTTCATTGAGTTCGAAACGTTTAAATTAACTCAGATCCCTGAGGGATGGGTAAGTAGGGATTATTTTGACAGCTTGGAGCTTTTTGTCTTACAAGTTATCTAAATCATATATATTTTATGGGAAAACAATTACAAAAGAGCATATTTTAAAACTCCTAAATAACAAATATTTATTATGTTAGAAATTATGCTTGCTACTAAGTAATATTTTTTTAAAAAGGGAATCTTAAAATTTAGTCAAGATAAAGCTTCACTAGCAAATCAATAAAATTACATATTTAGAAATTGGATTTTTATAAATGATCGTGAGAAAAGGTGTCATTTTCTGGTCTGGCAAACAACGAGTTTAATTCCTGAAACAGCAAAACATGTTTTCGAGAAGAGTTATGTACATAAAAAAATTGCGTAAGTTTCAATGTTTCTGCATTTTGCAACATGAGAAAGAGAGTGACAGCTTCAGTATCGATCTCGTTATTCAAATAGGGCTTATAATTAGAAGGCGGTTGATTTTTTTGCAGCTGTTTTGGTCCGCAAAAATTAGGAACTGTAAAGTATTGGTATATAACCTAACCTCAGCTTCAGTAGCGCAGTAGTTTAACTCTGTTTTCCGTTAAGATCGGCAAAGTTAAACATCACTTGCTTCTAGCAGTTATTGGGAAGGTGATCATATTATCCGTGACTGGGTTGCTAGATCTCCGAGGTTTAAGTTAATCTGTAACTTCCAAAATTCTTCCGCTGTTGGGGCGTGGATGTGGAAAGGAAGGTGTCAGTTTTGTTCGTGTGCACGCCATCTGGCCGTAGCTCAAAATTACGAGACGAGTATTCTAAATCCGTTAACCTTACAGTCTACCTTATGTAGCGCCTGCACCACTATGTATGTATAGACTAAATATATATATATATATATGTGTGTGTGTGTGTGTGTGTGTGTGTGTGTAAAGTGATCTTATAAGCACAGTACTTGTATTTAAAAAAAACATTCAGTGCTATTCTTAATATAAATAATGTTGAATTACAACTGATAATTAAATTTTATTTAAAGAAAAAAAGATGATATCGATATTAATCAACACATAAAAAATGAATTTTATTTTTGTTTCCAGTGTTCAAGGTAGTAATTTATTTCAAAATTTTAATTTTAATCATCATAAATGAAGCAAAGTCATTTTTTTGTTTAAAAGAATATTGATAAACACCAAAATGAACATTCTTCATTATTTATGAAAGAAAGCCTTATAAAAATATAGATAAATTTTAAAAACAAATTTTGTCCATGAATATTTTAAGTTATCACAATATATTTATTTACTTTTACAAAATTTCTAAATTCATTACCTAATTCAAATCTATTTAATATACTTTTATATTATATAATCTCCCTTGAACATAATTTAACTTAATGACTCATAACTAAACATTTGTTTTCTGTTTAATTAGTTGATTTGCCTTTTTTTATGTATAAAATTAACCTTTGGCATTATTTTTTTTAAGAAGAAAACTTTTAAAAGTAAATATATTTCAATAAAGAATTTTTGCTCGCGAATTTTAAGTTATTAAAATATATCTACTTTTATAAAATAATTTAAGCCTGATTCATAAAAAAACTATACTGAAAATACTCACTTCTGGTACTTATATTTCTCATGATTTAGGAGATATTAAGATTAGATATACGATGTATATCACAGCAAAGTAGTTTTTCCAAATGAAAAAGGTCCATTATAAATATTTTTGGCTCTGTATTAGTAATTCTCTATTCAAATTTTAAAACGAGAAATAAGAACAAAGTTTTTGCTAATGAAATTTGCAATGGGATAATTCATAAAATAAAGCTCTTGTAAAAAAAACGCCTCAATTTTTTATGTCTTATACTTATTAATAATTAGCATGATGCATTTTAAGAATGGTTATAATTCATTGCTGTATTTTACACAAGCATGTTTAAAAAAAAGCTATGCTTTTATAACCTAACTTCAAACAGAAATATACAAAATCGAGAACTTCATCGAAATCTACATATTTAAATAGAAATTTAAATGGTATTCATAAAACACAATTTTATTTCAGAAATTGCAATTTTTCGATAATTTTAATTTTTATAAGTCGGTGAATTTTAATTTTAATGAATTTTTACTATTTTCATATATTTTAGAGAGTTATATTGGAGAATTTTCATTTTAAACTGCATTTTTTCAAATTTAATTTTTCGAATGAAGCGTAGCTGAAATTTTCAAGATTTTGTCATTTTATTTAAACAATAATTTGTGTGACATTTAAATTTTTTTTTTTTACTGTGGCATTTAAATTTTTACTGTGACATTTAAATAATAATTTTTTATGCTTTACTAAATTGTTTTTTACTGTACAGTATAACACATTTTACTCCTTAATTAAATCCAATCAGCTCTAACAGTAATAAAAAAATAAAATAAAATTTTTAACTTTAATTAATCTCAGCCGTGAATTTTTACCTTCTTTTTTAACTACCATACTTTTAATACTTGTAAGCAGACATACGTCTTATTTTCAGTGCTAAAAAACTACTCCGTCATAAATTCGGTAGTAAAATGGACAATATGCATTTCATGTCCAAAAGTACGATGTACCGAAATATTCGCATAATTTCATTTTGTTCTTTAATTTCAAGTTATAATTTGTACCAAAATATTGAAAACCACATTTTGTTAATTAATTTTATCGAAGTTGCTTTTTCGGTAATGGAGTTGGCCCTTTTTTATAATTTCAAAGAAATGTAAAAAGGATAATAAATTTTTATCTTTTAATTTGGTAAATGATTATTAAGTAAAATGTCTGAAGAATGCAATTTAGGAAATAATTATCTAACTTCTAATTCAACAACTCGTCGGCTGACTTTCACCTTGAGTTTATGGTTACTTGGAATTCCCTTTAAACTCTAGATTTTACTTGAATAAACCAGATGCACAAAAGATGTAATGCAATTTAGGAAATAATTATTTCTATGTAACAGTTAATTAATATTTAATTAATATTTTTAAATTTCAAATAGATTGAATATAATAATTTAATTGAAATTTTCACTTTTTTGTAAACATTTTTTGTCACTAAGTTGGTTTACATATTGGAAACATTTTCTATCACTAGCTGTTATTATTTTTATTCTAGATAAATATGATATATTTTATTTATATTGAGCTTAAGTCATCAATCTTGACTGTAAAGTTATTTTTAAATTGATAAACTCGTCAAGTTCCGAAATATTTTGAAATTCATCACCTAGATTAAAA
This sequence comes from Latrodectus geometricus, assembly GCA_026290005.1. Taxonomy (NCBI): domain Eukaryota; kingdom Metazoa; phylum Arthropoda; class Arachnida; order Araneae; family Theridiidae; genus Latrodectus; species Latrodectus geometricus. Next base: position 21,373 of record JAPDSC010093008.1, on the reverse strand, counting down.
TCTGTTTTCATCTTTAATAAGTGTTCACACCTGCACCTGAAACAAACAACTCCATTTATTTTGCTCAACATTCTTGCTTATCTAAGTTGTCATAAAAAATAAACTAATCTCCAAGCTTAAAATAGAACATGTATTGACGGCAATTAAAAAAAGAAAAAAAAACTTCCCTATCCAACAAATAGTTCTCCATCAAGTTATGCTTCATAATATCGAGCACAGTATAGGCTGTAGGTTGGTTGAAAAGAGCATGTTCTTATCTTTGATAGCCTTAAAGTAAAAAATTGACATCATATCAGAGACCTTGGCATGAGGCGTGTGTTTGAAATCTGACAATCTATTTCTCAAGAGAAATTCATCAGAAGCATTTTGACGCTTAAACTCAAAATTTTCAGCAACTGATTATGATGAAGTTATTGATTGGCATGTCTTCAACTTGCCCCGCCCATCAGTTTTATATGACATGTTGTTGCTCCTATCGGTATAATCAAGAACTTTACCTTGCTAAGTGATAAGGGGAATTTTGGAACAGGTTCTTAGATAAATCTAAGGAAATGCGTCTAAAATACTCAAATGAAGTGGGCGTATTGTGAGATTTTTATTTCTTAACATACTAAATAACTATTTTATTTTAATCAAGTTCTAAAAATATTCACTAAAATTGTTTGAAAAACTTTAAAACATTATAATATGATTGAGAGCTCTGATTAGCGAAACAACAATGAAAACTATTGTACAACATATGTACATGTCTGCCTTTGACTTTCATGAGTTCTACTCTATGGAGAGTAGCCAGATTCAAACTTACTAACTTACAGACACGAATAGACGTCTTTTCCTCAACAGGTTACTGCAATTTGCTTAATAACTTTCAAAATAAACAGCTATAAAGCATAAGATATTTTCGTGGTCTGTTTGATTATTAATTAAACTAATCAAGCTAAATCAGTACTTTAATAATTAACCAAGACTTATTTGTCATTTAAATTACTCTAAAGACAAATCAATATAAGTCACCTTAAAAGTTTGAAAACTATGTAAAGAATTTTGTTTCATTCAAGTGTTTACCTTGACATATGATGTTAATATTTTCAGATTTCCTTTCAAGTGAAGCATTTAAAGGGAACATAAATGTAGCTCACTATCCATAATACTGTTATTTTTTAAGGAAAAGCTGTTAATTAAATAGTAAACAATTTGATCTTCAAATCTCATAAATTTAAAACATGATTTCTTAGATCCGTAAGTTTCATTTCCAATTCAGGCTTTGATGGTTAAAATTGTTCAGTATATCTACTTGTACTATAAATTATAAGCCTAATTGAATTAGCTAATTGAAAAGTAATGACCATCCCTAGCGTGTTAAATTATTTTGTCTTTGTTAAATCACATTTTGATCATACTTCAAAGATCCTATGGAATATGATTCGACCTTATGAGTTGTTGAACTAAAGACAAAAGAATCTCTCCAAAAATAGAGAAGACACTTAAATATACTTACATAGTAGTTGAGTCTCGGACTTTACCTTAAAAGTTAACGGGCTTGGAATACTCGCCTATCACCAAGTGCCTCGTAATTTTATACTACGGTCAGGTGACGAGATCCCATCTAAGCTAGCATCTCCACATACACGCCACATCGACTTTGGACGTCACAGATTAAAGTGAATATGTTACTAACCACGAAGTTCCAGCAACTCAGTGAGGGAGAATGTGGTCACCCTAACAACCACAGCCTGCGCAAATGATGCTTCACTTAGTTGGCTTGAAGCTTTTATAGAAGAATCTTAATGTAAGAGAGCAGATGATGTACTTGTTTGTGGTGTGATTTTAGGGACACACACACAAATTATATTATATTATTATACTAACACAATACATTAACTATTAAAAAATAGTACAATTAAAAAGCTATTGAGAAGCTCATGAACAATAAACAAATCAACATCTTCAATTAATTCACGAAGATTAAAAACGAAATACCTCGTTCTTCCACTTTTGAATAAAATAACGAATAGAATCTAAGTAATTTTTAATGCAGAGTACCAATTTATTTTTTTCCACGCAATTACTCATATTTGACATTTCTTTCGAATAAAAAAAGAAATTCTTTTAAGATCATAAAAATGATATATCGACCCGATAACGATTATTTATAAACACGCTCCGGAGTTTGCCGCAATTAATTATGTTTGTAAACATGAAAGCTTCATGATCTATTTCTTCACTGTGAGAAATGTTTCTTTATATAAACAAAATATTGATTTTTTATAGCTTAGCAAAATATTAACAGTTGATAAAAACATTTCTCACGCTATTCCGTGGAAAAGTGTAACAACATTGAAAAATAAATTTAATTTATTGTTTGCGTGAAATGAAAGGGGTTTAAAAAAGCTAGCATAAAGAAAGGGATTTTTCTTCCTTATATCTCCAGGTAGAGAATTTAATTTTTGATGCCACCGATGGTCAACGTATGGAGAAATCTTATTTGATTTAAAACTTAATAGGGTCTGAACTTAATAGGGTGGAAGCCTAGTTTCAATGCTATGCCATACCAGTGGAGAACTATTAACACTAAAAAGATTTTATTGTTTATGTGCTCAAGATGAGGGTCTGAAATTGGGCCACCTATCAACCTGCGGAATTAATGTCACTCTTTTCTCATTTAAACTACAGCAGCCATACTATTTGTACCTTCTATTTGTATTTTTAAATAGGCATTAAATTAAAACCAAAAAAGGAAGATTGATTTTACGTGAATAAATATTACATAAAATAATACTAAACCAAATGACTAATATAAAATAAGATGTTTTTCAGTTGGTCTAATATAAAACTAATCCTATAATTAATGATTATTCAGGCAATGCCTATGTGGAGTTACACAAGCTTAAATAAATTTAAAGTGCTTAAGTTTATATAATTATATTATATAAGTCATTCACAAGAACACATCCTACTACAGTTAATATTTATACAATATTGTACCTGAGTTTCAAAGAATAAGCTGAAAAAATTGAAATCGCAAATGCAAACTAGTGGTTTCAGTTATTAGCACATCTAAGTTCGAATCTCACGAATTGGAGGGGTGATCTTACTTCGTTCATAATTTCATAGGCTGTCATTGTTCTTGAAACTCGTAGATGGTCAATAATGTCAAACTAAGGAAAACTTCAAACAAAATATTGAGCTGAAGTTTATATAAGATGACAGAATACTTAATATTGATTCCAGTATCTTTATTTAGGATTAAAACAGGACTTGTACAATGATTTGATCTTAGTTCATATTGGAATATCAAAAGCAATTACTACCTATGTCAGTACCAATGAGAAGGACAGCGGTAAAAACGAATGAAAATAATAAGTCTTTTATGACATGACCAGTAAAATTAAATAAAATGAAATAAAAAAAAATGCTGCTTTAGAGTATGTAAAGAATATAAATTGTGTAATTAAAATTTATAAAGTTTTCTGATGTTTTTTCTAAATATTTATTCCAATATTTTTTGGAAAGCCAAATGTATTGCTTTTAATCAATTTAAAAGTCCACATTTACTTTCCTTCATTTTAAAGTAAACTGCACATAATACAATGTATTAAAAGCAAAACATTTTACAATAATAAATGTAACAAAATGTATAAAATAACTGCACATAATACAATGTATTAAAAGCAAAACATTTTACAATAATAAATGTAACAAAATGTATAAAATATAGAGAAAAATAGCAGAACAACATTCCTTACAATATTGCAGATGTATCAGTAAGAGATTAGGCGAAGCGAAAAGTTGGATAAATTACAACGTGTCTGTGACAACTGTCTCCAGCACAGGAAGTTGCAACGGTAATATCTACCTCGAATCACTCGCTTCGTTGCTTACGTGAAGAAATTTTGACAGGCGCTTCCACTGCACTTTCAACAAAAGCTTATTAACTGGGCTTCTTATCCTTGTCAATCCTTTACATGATCTTACTAACAGACAAAATCTAATAATAGGTTAAAAGCAGAATTCTTGTAAGTTTTTGCTATGTGTTACGTAAAAAAGTGCACAATTTTGATTTTTTTCTTAACATAGAAATGGATCACTTCTGCCTTTTTTTTCTTTTCTCTTCTTTTTATCGTTTTATCGTCTTTATTTCTTTTCATTTCCTTTTTCGCTTTAATTTTTATTTCGCTCGGAGGTTTGTTTCTACACATTGATGGTAAAGATGAAAGAAGTGCAGTTTGACGTTAAATTTATTTTAAATTTCATTTCTCCGCTTCGAACTCTTAAGTCAATAAAAATCGTAAGGAGAATTTTATTAAAATATTTAATTATTCAACAAATATATATTATGAGCTCTGTGAAAATAAGGAATAGTTAAAAGAGAGAACAAATCACAAACTATATAATGCAGAATCGCCAATTAAATA
>JAPDSC010093008.1:5952-16858 GCA_026290005.1 Latrodectus geometricus | reverse complement strand
TATATATATATATAAATTTATTTATGTGTGTGTTCTTTAGAATAAGAGATTTGTAATATTAAATGCTTTTCCGTGAAATAATTTGCATTTATTTATCCATAAGCATTTATCATTACACTTTGGTATATATTTTAAACCATACAAGTCACACAGGATTGAACGTCGAAATTAACACATGGGCAGTTATCCTTTATTCTGAGTGTCCTCAATAGTCAGTAGAAAATATTAGGTTGCAAGAAGTTAACATGCACAAACAAAATAATAAACGAATGTTTTATACAAAATTAAGACTGAACTTATATTAACAGGAGATAAAGTAGTGTGTGATTTCATTATTACAACCTCATACACAACATAATTCAGGACTACTAAATTATTTTTGTTACAGTTCTCTTTATAAATAAAAATATTTTCAGTGCGTGGTATTTGGATATATAAGTTTAAAAATAATATTTGTGCGTTATATATTCTATAATCTTTACCAAAGAAATTTTTTATATCAATGAAATAATGGAGATCAAAACCACAACATATTTGTTTTTTTAATAATGTCTTAAATGTAAAATTTAGGAAATATTTTAATCATTATTATTAAGTTGTCATTTAATAACTATTAAGTAATTATCTATTACAATCGTTATACAAACTCTAGATTATAATCAACATCAATTATAATTTTTGTACTTATGTAGAGCATTAAATGATTTAAGAAGAAAAAATTGAATTTATTTAATTTTTTTAAATTTTTCAATGGTATCAAAAGTCAATTACAGAAAATTATATCCGTAAAAATAGAGCAAGGAAAGTTCATTGAGTTCTAGATTCATTCCTTACCACAAATGAACAATGGGGAGGAGGAAATGTTTCCTTTGTACTTTGCACTCATTAGAACATCTCTTTAAAAAGGTTTACCAATTTTATCCATTGTGAATATGGTTCACTATGTAAACAATCTTCATATAAACAATTAGAATTGGATTGTCCTTTACAGAAAAAGCCCAGAAATATCAGACTTTTGCTATTAAGTTGAAGTGCTAGCTTCTTAACTCTGATTACTATCAGAATACTCTAATTCGGAGGGTAATGATCTACTATTTTTACGCACAATTTATTTTTTGGTTCTCTGGGACCTAATAGCGAAACTTTGCTCTTCGATATGGAAGCTCCTAGGTTTGATATCAGCAATAATTGAATGTTGCGAGATAGGTTTTGTCATTCTATCTGCTCTTCTGGTTCTCAGGGTTTGATAGTTTCCAGGATTTTTTATCCTGCGAAACGTAGATATGACCTATTATCCATAAAAATCACGCTGGAAGGTAATATAATATAGTTTGTCCTTTACATATTATCATGCTCTGGATTTGAAGGTACTGTATCAATAGGTCGAGATATTGATAACGCTTAATCTTCTTTCTTGTAATTGAAGACCATTGCGTGAACTTATTTGAAACGTAATGTCACAAAATTTATTTAAAGTGAAGAGGCAGATTTAGATCTAGTCTTTGCATCATAGTTAAAATTTTGAGGCATTTATGGTGCTAGGTACAGGTTCGTTATTTAATAAGTAAAACCCTAGTAGCTAACCACCCTATTATGCCTTATGTTTTAAGGTTTTATACAAGTGGTAATATTAAACTGAAACCAAATAATCAGCTCTCTATATTTCAGTTTAACAGTTCATGGATTCGAGTTCCGATTCGAGAGTATATACTTACACAATTTCGAGAATCATAAAAGCAAAAATCTTAGTTCAATCAGCTCTTTGGTGAAACAGATATTATAATTACAACCATAACAAACTATGCAGTGAAAAGATTTTTAAGAATAATATTATAGAAACAGAAACATATTCTTAGACACAAATAATTCAAAAGATCCTTGATTGGTTTAATCATCAGTGAGATTCATTGAAACTTGCAAATTTTCGAATGAATAGCAATCATTTTGTTTCCAATCAAATCCAGCGAGACAATCAGCCCTAGTTAAGAAACGGACGATGAAATTGTATCGGATTCGAAAGTAAAGCGAAACTATTCGAAATCGACGGAACTAGGAATTTGACGCATCAAAGGCAGTCTGTTGAAGACGACCCCTCGAGCGTTAAATTACCAGGATTCCTGGATTCTCCGGGAAGTGTGACGAGTTGAGTACATTCGAACTGCAATTTAACAATGCCATTTACTGAAAATGGAGCGGGCTCGCCTGCATTAGAAGCTCTACCATTTCAGAGCTGACATAATAGGCGAACCTGAAAGTTTCCACACAATAAATGACTTTTCATCAGCACATGAGAATCGACTAATAACCGTTGGCCAACTCCATTTAAAATTTAGAAAATGACGACTTGCAGAAAATAGCGAGAAAGGAGACGACCAGAGATAAATAATTTTTCAATTTGCCTTCTAAGTATTTTCTTTCACCTTGTAATAAGGGAATATAATGGAGATACCAAGCAATGACTTCCTTCTCCTTAACTGATATGACCGGAAGTGAATATTTTGTATTCTTTATTAACGGAGAAAGTCTTTCAAAGTGACTTAAAATAATGAATGAATTTAATTTATAATTAATTTATTATCACAAAAAATATTGATAATATTTTTAAAAACTTACAAATTAAGCATATTTATAAAATTTAATTGATTTTGGTATAATTTTTAAACATTGTTTTTGAGTGTCATAGTTAATTCAATTGTTCGTTTTTCAAAAATGTGCACTAATATTCGTTTTTCAAAAAATGTGTGTAAAGTGTTTCTGATGCATTCATATAAAAATCAAATTCATTTACAATATTAAATTTTAGAAAAGATAGTGAACAATATTCACGTGTCACAATAGAAGAATTTCTGAAAACCCCTAGCACAAGCACAACAAAAGTGCACGAAAAAAAATCATTTAATCTCCATTTATTAAAACGTGGCTGGGATCAAACCTGCAATCTTTCGAGTGGAAGAACGCTTCATTACACTAGGTATCGGTGAGCGCAATTAAATGGCAAATCAAAACTACCTGACTTGAGTAGTCTAAAAATCCTCATTCTTAATCTACAATTTTGATATTGTTATAAAACATTTTTATGATCAAAATTAAAAAAAAAATTGTCAGTTTTTTTAAATAATCGATATTTTTTTCTATAATTAAATGACAATCTAAGTTTTATATCATATAATATGAATTCAATACATAGAATAATAATTTTCTCAATATTCTTTTCAGAATGCAGAAATAATAAAAATTACAGATATAAGAATATAATCCAGCAATTAAAGCAAATAAATTAATATAATTCATTTGAAATGATTAATTAAATACATCAAAATAAAACCATATATAACAATTACATGTTATATGTGTTAGTTATTTTATTTATGATATAATCTTGCTTTTTTAAATTAAAAAAATAATTCATTGTATTAACCATAAAATAGTATTTATAATTGATCATAATATAAATATTAAAATTATATTATGTTATAAGTGAATATTATCCTACTTAGGACAAATTTGAAAATCATTAATAAAAATGTAAGAAATTATACTATTAAAGGTACACACAATGAGTCTATAAACTTATTAACACTTCGTATTACTTTTTTGTTGATCTTATACTTTTTTTAAACTTTTATATCTAGTTACATATATTAGAAATACCATGTTCCCTGAAGATACTAAAATTCGATTGTTGCAAATTTAATAAATGAAACGAATATGAATGTAGGAAGAAAAAGAAGACATATAAATAGCACAAATAGTCTTAAAACAGAAGAGATAATACTAAGCCTCGTTTTGTGATATTATAACAAATTAATTACTTGCATAAATAATGAGGCTGTTAATGTTAGTTTTATTGTACCAATCAGTTGACATTTTAAACTATCATCAAACATCTCCTAATTCAGAACTATGGCCAAGTGCCTAAGTCAATATTTGATCAAATATCTTCCTCTCCAAACTATATCCCATCACAAATGTGATTAATGGCTTTATACATATCTAACGTGACGTCTGATTTTGTATAAAATTGAAATGTTTGTGGGATCTTATGAAGTAGACTTCCGCAGCTCTAAGTCCTTTTTTTTGCAACAAAGAACAAATTTGTATGGAACTCATTGCTTAAAGTTGATTCCGAAAGTGAATTACAAAACATCCACACTTGAAATGACAATCAATCTTATGAATTGTTAATAATAATTTTAAATCTCAAGTAGCATATTATAAGAATAGATGGTCAACCAAATAATACTGCTTACAAGGAATAATAGTTTGATGTTCCAATGTGAACAAAATACTCGTGTCTTAATGCCTTAAATTAGTTAGAACTGATATTACATTTCATCCCTAAGCCAGTTCTAAGGATATTACACCCAAGAGTAACAAATCTCCGAAATAGTCATGGATTGGAACTGTTGGTGTGAAGACTTGGAGAATATAAACGCAATAGAATTTGGTAGATGTATGCAGAAATAATTCTTCTAAAAGGAATCTAATACACACAAATCTTATGCATTTAAATAATATTTATTAAAACATTTTAAAATTAAAACTGTACAAATTACATTAATAATAATAGCGAACAACTGGACTAGTTACCAGGCACACACATTCTGAAGTATACAAGTAAATAAATCTTATATAGTTAGTTTTTACACATGTTTATGGTCAAAGTTAAATCTACTATTTATTATAAAACAAAATACATGGGACTCTTACACCAATGGGACAAAAGCTTTATCAAATTGCCAACAGGAACAATATACAAGAGCATATTTTATGGATGTACAGAATCAACACACACGGATTGAGATCCATTGTAAAATGATACTTAATAAAAATGCCTCAGTTGTGCAGAGTATTGAAGGCATTAAAACGTGACTTAAGTAAAGGTTATCTAACAATTGAATGTGACTTAATGAATATGTAGTATGAAAGGTTTTTATTATTAATCAGTAATCATATTTATAGTATTAATCTACGATATTTTACGATCATGTCAAAAAGAAATGAAAATTGTTTCGAACTTTGGTAACCTCAGTTACATTATATTTGGCAATGAAATATAGACTGATAATTGTAAAAAACGAACAATAATATTTGAAAAAACGCTTTTAATAAAATATTTACATTACAAAATTTAATATTTTTTATTTATTTAACTTCAATATAATTCATGGTTTAATCATGGATGTTGTAAAACTGAAACGAAAAATTCATTTATTTCATTATTTGGAAAAATTAAGATAATAAATATTTAACCATTAATACAGTCTTGAATTTATTTTTCTTATCTTAATTAATAGTAAAACTACCAATTCAGAGCTAAAATGAGAATATGGCTACAATAACCTAGTTACTTTATAAATGTAATTTAGTTACTCTTTGTACATATATTAAAAGTAAAAAAGATTGCTTGGTTACTTTTAACAACCATTTCTCTGTGACTACTAAGCAAATACTATCTAAGTAGTCTGGTAATGAAGATGTCTGTTCTCTGTAAGTAGATTCCACTTTTGACTGCTTTACTAGGATGGAAAACGTGTGGTTGTTATCTCAAAACCACGAAGCCCAAAATTACCGCGACCGATCCATTACCATTAAAGCTTGTAAAATGTTCTTTTTTATCCTTCTTTTTCCATTGCCGGGCTGAAATCTGAAACTGCCTCTTTTATTCATGGCAGCGGCGCTCCGAATCGATTTGTGAAATCTGCAGCAACAACATTTGACTTACCGCCGGAATTCTAAAATTACGCTCGCCTGAATAAACTTTGCAGCGAAAGGCTTTGGAACACTATAAACTTACAGCGACAGTTGAAAGAATCGACTGTCTTATTGCTTCTCCCTGCTAATGCAAGATAACGCGCGCGACGCTATAATTTCTTTCTGATGGCCAACTTCTAGCGAAGATTGAATTTATGACCTTGAACAGTTGATTGCATTCTATTTATTCAAGGGAGCTTCTGGAGTTATTTATGTTCCTTGGCGGCATTGTACTCTTCCTGACTTGCATATGCAATACTGGTGTATTTAAAGTTGAAACTTGATATTTTAGTAGAAGAGGAGCTTATTTTTGACACCGGATCCTTCCCACGGAAGCGTTTAATTTATAGAAGATACATATTTCTATTTCCCAATTCCGGAAAAGGAGCAACTGTTACGTTGACAGACTATCGGATGTGATATGCATAAGTCAAACTGTGCATCAGGCAAGCTATTATATATCTTGATAAAGAGCCATTTAACAAAAGCAATCATATATCAATCAAATAAATCTATAATTTAATTAAAAAGTGTTTATTTAGCACTTTTTAATTAAATTCTAAAAACTGTGCTCGAATGATGTTTTATTAATGAAACATATTTCTATTTTTATTCTAGAGATGTGGACTGTACCTTATTAATCAAAAATCTTATTCTATACTTTTATGCAATTTTTAAACAATTCTTAAAATGTGCACGATGGTATTTTTGTAGACTTGAGTGAAAATGTTCCCTATGAATCTTCAATTCTTTGTCTTGATATCATCAATATTTTCTTTTGAGTTCAGAAGTCACACTGATCAGTTATGTTTGCAAAACATAGTATTAAATCTTTGTGTAGGAGTCATAAAGTTACAAATGCAAAATATCCAAGATTAATTTTCTCACTTTACATGGCACAAATTCATAAAAGCACTTCAAATTATAGAAATTCATCCAGGCAGGTTAACAATATTTCGAATGTTTTCTTCTACGATAGGATATCAGTTTATGCTGAAACTTGAATTTAATATCAATGAAATCATAAATCATTACATAAATTTTTAAGTATTGTTGTAAGTCTCTTATAAGTTAAGGTTTATTTTGACGTTCATTTTTTAACAATTTAACCGCATTAGATTTATTGTAGAATTATTTATAAAATAAATTAATTTCACATGATCCTTTTTGAAATTTTAACACAAATGAAATGTAACTAAGGTTATGTAATCGTATCTATTAAAAATTACAATAAAAAAAATCTATAACTCTTTAAATGAGCAAATTAATGTAGATTTAAAATAAAAATGTGTGTATATGTATATATATATATATATAATTATGAAATATTAATATTAAAGCCTAAAAGAACGTGAAATGAAAACAATTAAATGTAAAGACAAATTTTAAATAGTGAATTAAAATTTGTCAGGAGTAAAATTAGAATTTTCATATCATATTTAAGTCACAAAGACACACATTCATTATTTAATTCATATATCTATACTGTCTTCTGATTATTCTTAAAAATTCTTTAGTGTTGCAATATATTTTACGAAATTTTAAATAAAACACTTTAATCAGCACGATTTCTGTATAAACAGGAAACATTTACTATCGTGGAATTATAAAAAAAAACAGGAACTTTGAGTGGGAGTTATCACAGGAAGTGCACGATCTGGTGGATTCTTAGAATTAGTGACATTTCTTACAGATTAGACCCCTGAGATCACCTATCGCTGGTTGTACGGTGGGAGTTGACACTGTTTCCGCCAGATGATCGGTCTAGATATACATCCACAACCAACGACAATTAATTTTGGGGCAGATATTGTCAGTAGACTTAATATTATGTATACAAATTATTTTATATATATTAATACTTTATTTTCTTTATTATTAACAAAAATTTATTTTTGAAACTTTTATTAAAAATATATAAGATAGAATAATTATTTTAACTGTTTTATCTCATTAAGATAATAGGATAAAGTTTACTTAAGATTTGCTTAGAAATAGACATTGTTACCTTAAAATGAAATTATTAAAAATGTTTAGAAAAATAAATGAATTGTTTTCTATGTATCTGTTATGAAAAATAGATAAATTTTATTCTTTTATAATTTAATGAGGAAGCTATAAGAAAAATGGCATTGAACTCGTTAGAGCAAAATAAACTTATTTACCATATTGTATTCAATAAATATATTTGTTCACTAAATATGAGATTTATCATACATTATTCATTATAATAATTAATATTTTCAAATCTTCTTTTAGTATTTATTGTAGGATTCGGTGCAAATTAGTAAATTCCTAGGTTTGGCGATACATTTTCGCTATAAAATATGATTTCTGGTAACTCTAGTACTTTCAGTGTTTTAACTAGCATAGTTTAAGGGTTAGCATTTTGTCATTGACCTTTGGCATCTATCTTGACGTCAAAAAAAATAATAATAAAATCAAAGGGTACCCATAAGTAAATTTTTGTATTGTTTGTTGGTCACTAAATGTTCATCGTTTGCACATGAAGGCTAATTACACTACGGTAAGGGATTCCGAAACACTACAAACAAAACACCTAGGTGGGATATGAACCTACTAACTGTTGAACCAAACGCAAGAGAGCTAACCCTTCAGCTGACAGCTCAATATAATACATTAAAAATATAATAGTAAAAAACAAATAACATATTCAATAAAGAGATAAACACTTGGGGGCAACAATTCCATATGTTATGTTGACTTGAAAAAATACTGCTTCATATTGTTTAGAAAAAATAAATATTATATCTTTATTTTTTTAAATTTTACTGGTTATAGCACCACTTATTAGGAAAATTTAGATCGCATTTTAAAATTATCCCTGGTATTTAAAATTTTTACGGTTATTAATAAAAGTAAAAATCATCTGTAACATTTTTTAATTCAAATGATAATTTGTGTACATATAAATAACATATTAATTTTCTTAAAAGTATCCAGTAAGGGTTCAAAAAGTTTTCTAATCATAAAGGAAACGCAGTGTGTTTCTATTCCTAATCTATTTTTGACTATTCACTATCACCATGAGATTAACATTTCTGAAAAATAATTTACTTTTTAAATAAGATGTTAGAGTTAATTAATCTTTGATTACAATTGACGAGAGAGACTCGCCACCTGCTTACGTCACAATATATTAAAGTTTTCAAATAATTCAGCACTGAAAGGAATAAGGTTTTTCAGAGGACTCGTTCAGATATTTTCTAACTTTAATGTCAGTGTTTGTAAATATCAAATCAATATGTTGGAACATTCAGCGTTTTAGTGCCGTAGATATTTTTTAAGAAATTAAGAATTGAAGTTTGTGTACTCTTCAAGCTAATGGATTATTTTATAATATTATAAATATTAATATTGTATTTTAGTATAATTTTGGAAATTTACACAGCAAACTTTTCAAATTTAACATTAATTTTAAAATAAACTTTTTTTTTATATCTTCGAGATAGGAAATCCCTCGAGATACATTCTCGGGTCTTAGCAAAAATTACTTTTTGATAACATTAAAATATTGAAGTACTAAATGCTTTGGCTTCTTTTTTAATGGCAAATAAATTTTACGATATTTGGGAAAGGTTTTGTAGAAATTTGGAAACGTAGTTTGATTTTTTTTTTGGCACTTTTGTTTATAAACTTAAGTAGATATTAGTATTAACTGAGCTCTGACATCATATCAAATATATTTCTTACTAATTTGTTATGCATTACGTGAGAGTAAAAACTATGTATAATGGAATTCAAATTTGAAATGTAATACGTTAGACATTGGCATCTAAAAGAGATAACTATTTGATGTAGAATTTCAAATTTTATTTAATTCAATTTTCTTTCACATAATACAAAATTTATTTCTGTATATCAAATTTATTCGGTTAGAATACTTTTGAACCAAAAATTTTTCTTTCACACAGTAAATTAGAAACAGTTCATTTTATAATAAATAATTTAAATTATATAGAAGTGTAGATATACCTATTACAATTTGTCGATAATAAAAAAAAATAACAGTTAACATGCTTTAAAAATATTTTTCAAATTTTTATATTTTTCCAAAACTTTTAAAAATAAATAAAATTTTACAAAATTTACATAATTTGAAAAATTATTTTTTACTTCTATGCGACTCAGAGAGTTCGATATCTGAGCTGTCCTTCCCTATATGCACTGTACAGAAGAATGGAAATTGAACTCAATAATTATAAGACGTGCATACACTCTCTAAGCACAGTAATATTAGATGATAGTAATCAACAAATAAAGATCTCATTGTCTAAACCTTCTAATCATAATAAAATTATTTCGTAATAAGATAGGTGGTCACTCTGCCTAAAATATTACTTGTATTGTTTCTGTGTCTCAGAGCTTTTTTATAATTGATAATAGGACATATACTTCATTCTAAACTCTTTTATATATATATATATATATATATATATATATATATATATATATATATATACTGCAGAATGATTTATTAGATATCAGAATACTCAGAATCATTTTTCATTAGCGATACAGTAACCCAATGTTAGACATTTTCTTTTTGATGTGATGCAACAATGCAATTCTTATACAGCAAATACATATTTATGTAAGTAAGACATTTAAAAAAATTTCAAAACTCTTTATTTTTATCTTATGATGTGAAATTTCCTTTTGAAAAGCTTTTGAAATCCTATTTTTTATTCTGGAAGAAAGTCCAGAATAAATGTTTTTATGATATACTGTTGTATTAGATACTACAACTGAGACAGAAGTTTTTTTTTCTTTTTCATTCAATGCAATATCTGGAAATAAGATTTTAGTTTCTGATATAATATAGCAACACAACCATTACATTAAAAATAGATATAGAAGAAAACGTTTAAAAACTTCTTCAAAATCTTTTTTTATCCCATGATGTGACGTGTAATCATTTTAGTTATATCCAACAATTTTTTTTCATATCTTAAATCTTTTAGAATAAGTATAACATATTGCCGCAACAAATACTGAAATTTTACTAAAATTGTTTTTTGTTAATGCATGGTATAATTTTCATATGAACTAATTGTCATATAATAGATATAGTAGAAGACATTTAATAACTAATATATATATATATATATATATATATATATATATATAT
>JAPDSC010093004.1:9348-33227 GCA_026290005.1 Latrodectus geometricus | reverse complement strand
ATCATTTTTCTTTGATTTTCATTTTGTACATGAAATTCTTTGTAATAGATTTAGTTGATTTAAATGCATTAATATATATATATATATATATATATATATATATATATATATATTCTCTGACAGACACTATATTTAGTTAAAATTAAAATTGAAGGTGCTTAATATTTTAATTGATTAATTAATACTTCTCTTAAATAAATCTAGAAAATATTACATATTTTATATGAAAAATTGTATAAATATGATACATTTTCTAATATACTTTTAAAATATTTTATTAAACTTCAACAATTAAATAACATTTTGATAAAGAAGCTGCCAATGTGACTGATTAGATAGACTAATTAGATAGAAGACCAATCATCTCTCTTGTATAGAAAATCCGGTGTAACTGTACTTTGAGTTTAATAAAACATTTTTTTATTCGGTATTATATGCATTATATTCATTTTGCACGACCGTGATTTCATCATATTTTGAATAGAAAATGTCGTCTCTCATTCATTTCTGAAAATCATACGAGTCAGAGGAATTCTCGGGGAGTTATGGGAAAAAATCATGTTGCTGTAGTTTTGAATACTACTGTAGTGGCAAACGTAAACAGAAATAAGGAAAACATAAGTGAACATAAAAAATAAAAACCCATTTCATTTCAAATGAAATAAATTGATGAAAAAGAACCAAACATATAAATGATTAATACGACTTAAACTCAGCATTTAATCTTCTGCAAATCGCAATAAATGCTATTGATATAGCACAAAGTTTTAAAGTGAATGAGTAGCAAAAATAAAATCATAAGTAAATATAAACTACTAAAATAAATATTTTCTGATTAGAAAGTTAAATGTTATTAGTTGATAATAATCAAATAGATTTGAATGTATTCTTTCAATTTTAGTAAGATCAAGTTAATAAATAAGTTTATTAGCATCACCTAACATTATCTTAGTTGATTAAAAATCAAATTTTTGTCGTAATTTGCTAATGAAAGTAACTAATATTTTTCGTTATAAGTAAATATTGAAATTATTATATTAAGGATTTAATCCCTCAAATACTAGCCTGAAGCTTTGTAAAAGCGTTTTAATAAAACAAATAATTTAGTGTCTATAAAATGAAAATTACAATGAAAAAAAACATTTTTAAGATATTTAAACATCAAAAAACCATCATTTTACTGAAATAAATATTAAGTGGAGCATTCTTCTCAATATAAATATAACTCATTTTATGACAAAATACTAAAGTTAGTTAGAAAATCTTAAATTTTCTGAACATTTATTTCATTTAAATCCAATTATTCAATCTCATTACTATAATAATATCAATTACTAGATATTTCATTAAATATTACATAAGCGTTAATATAGATGTTCTTCAGATCAAAAATTTTGCATAAAGTATTTTTAGTTCCAAATTGAAGCTAAGAATAAGTTTTCTAATTAAATTAATTTGAGTTTAAGTATGAAGTTAAAATAGGAGTGTAAAGTGCATATTCAGAGGTATATTTAACATTAGGTCATTACTATATAAATATTTAATCTAATGAACTTTTTTTGAATAATCCTTATTTGTTCTAAAATTTTGAATCTAGATAATTAAAATAATCAAAGTAATTAAGTAATACAAACATAATACTTAAGAAAACTTTAATATTCTGGAACTCATTAAACTATTATTTCCGAATAACAACTTTATTTTTAAAATGTATTCCGGTTTTATGTACAGCACACTTTAGAAGACAAGTAAGAAATGTAAAATAAAAATACTGTTATTTTAATATATTCAATAATACTGAATTGTATTTGAAAAAATATATGAATTAAAATCATTTTTAAAAGTCCTTATTCTTTCAATAAATGATATTTCACTAATAATTCTTTGCCTTAAAATACAATATTGTATAATAATATTAAACAGGAAAATGTATTAATGAATTTCTTTAACAATAAAATTATATTTTGTAAAATTATAATATTGAATATTAAGAATATTAGATAATATATTTGTTTAAGGATTAAAAATAATATTTCTGTAACAAATTTTTTATTGTATGTGATGTCTAAAAATTTTAATTAATAACGAATTTTCATAAATTATTTCAATTCGATGCAAATATACATTTAACTTTAATGTAACAATTCATAAACATTTTTTTTCATAAAAGTCAGATGTTTGATTTATCAAATAATTTTGATGATTGTAAATGATAATTTTATAAAAATAAATGAGTTTTGAAATATATTTTTCATTCAACAATGCGTATCTTATTTTGTTTGTTTTTTTCATAAAAATATGGATTGTAAATGAATAATTCATATGAAATGAGCTGTGTATATATTTTGTTCATCAAAATCTGCAATTGAAATTGACTGGGAAGATTTTAACATATATATTCGATAATATGCACGTCTTAAGGAAAATCTTTTCTCTGAGAATAATATATAATAAAAGAAGGAAATCGACATACATGTCAATAGATAATAAAAGTGGAATCGAGTTTTGTTCTTCCATTTTGAAGCATTGAATCATCATCTTATCATGGTTAGTTTTATTTTTATGATATGTATAGCATACAGTACGATATGTATACAAAATACATCATTAATTGAATTATTAAAATATTATTACTAAAACGTTATGTTCTTTTAGTTTTTTAGAAAAAACTGAAAAATATCTCTCATTTATCATTTCAAAGTAAAAAAAAAAAAAAAAAAAAATTAAAAAAAAAATACTGCACTTCACTTCATTTTACTAAAATATGTGAACTGTGTTTCGTATCTGTACAAATATTATGACAACACCAATTTTTTAAAAAAATATTTTTAAATTTCAAACAGAAAGCAATATGTTATTTACCTAAATTTGTAATATGCCAAGCATCTCCAACTATTTATATTCAGTTATATATTTTGTTCCATAATTATTTTATTTCAATTTTTATACTTGTTTTGAGGGTTAAATTTCTGTGAATTCTCTTTCTCTCTCTTTCAGCGATCAATATTCTTTCGCACAGTAATCAACATGCTTTGTTAACGATTCAGGAATATTATATTAGCAACAAAGTTGTACATATATTAATTAGAAGATGCAATTAATAACACTTTGGTGTTTACATTTGATTCCTTTTTCCAATTTTGAATTATAAAATATTAGTTTTAAAGACATTAAAATGTGTTTTCCTTTCTTAGTCAATTATTTCAAATTTGTTAGATGTTAGTTTGTTACATCATTAAGTAAATAAATTACATGTCTTTGGGAATGGGGTTTAAAAAGACGATACAATTTGTTTCCATAGATTGAATACATGCCTTCTATCTAATCAACAAAGAAAAATGAAGAGTAGATGATGATAGAGGACTCCTTTCAAAATCAAACCATTAACTGTTAGGCTAATCTCCTCTAATTTCTGCCTTAAGGATTGTCATTTTTGAGTTACAAATTAGTCATTAAAGAAAGCTAGGAAATTAGTTTCCTCCTCATATAAAATTTACATAATTTCTGAAACATTCTTTTGTGTGTTATTAAACTTCTACTTACTTTAATATCTTTAAAGAGAAAATTATTATCGATAAAAAGATATTATCTGCTGTAATTTTATAATTTGTGTAATCTTCAAGTTTTCTTAAGTGAGTAATTTTTCATTCACATTATATTTATTTTTAAGTTAGTAAGTGACAAAATAGGTGTTACATTTAACCATGCTAATTAAATTTTTTTCATTAGTAGCAAATAAATCTACATTTGTTTCATCAAAGTTTATTTATTTACTCTTACAACTACTACAAGTTGTATTTATTTACTTTAAAAAGAAAGAAAATATAAAACAGAAATTAATTTCTATTTAACTTCATAAATTGTTTCTCATTTTACTTTATTCGTGTAATTTTTGTATTTGATTATTTATTATTTTGCCTTAAAAATATTTCTTGAACGATTACCATCATAAATTTTTATATAATCTGCCTAACCTGTCTAGGGGTTAGCGAACTGATTATGGATGGGGAGGTTCTGGGTTCGAATCCCGACTCGGGCATGGATGTACTTTCTCTTTCTGTGTTTTTTATCCTTTCTTCAGATAATGGGTGAATGTGGCCCGCCCTATAAACGGGTTTGTGGTGGTGTGGCGTGGGTGATGCTACTCGTACCTCCGTGATTTGGTTCACAGGTGCCCACCGGGTAACGCTAAAATGAGTAGTAGTTTCCGGCCTTGTTGCGGCTAATGGTCTAATGTACTATACTTGCTCAAGGGTGCCCGCCATTAGAAACAAAAAATAATATTTGAAATAAAATTTTAGCATTTTTTGGTCAAATATTTACTATTGATTGAATATTTTCAATTTTTTATAACATATCTAAATTTAAAAGTTGTTTTAATGCGAACACTTTTTTGAACTCAAAGTACATTTTTATACAACTACACAATATTTTAATAAGTTCATTATATATATATATATATACTTGCAATTTTATATTTTGCCAGAGTATTTCAAACCTTTCAATATGTCAAATTGAACTTAGCAATTTTGCATTGAATACATTCTCTATTGTTTCAAGTGACAGCCAATATCTGAAGTAGAAAATATCTTGCATGCCATTTTGCAACTGTCGAAATAGCCTAAAAGTCAGTATTTGATCATACATTTTTATTCTATTGGATAATTTATAAAATATTCTATTTCTTAAAAAAATAAAAGGTTTCTTGCATTTTTAACTATCATTCGATTAAAACAGCATCAGGAAAATGTAAAATGTATATTTATATAAAGAAATTGAAATAAATAATTTGGAAATATTAATTTTAATTTTGCATTTCCATATGCGGTATTGTTGAAAATTATAAAAATTACTTTGGTTCAAAATAGCGTAGTTAAAGTATTTTTCACGGCAAATTTGCTTACAGTAGGATCTGCATATTGAAGGATCTCTTGCCATTTTGAAAAACTGAGAGAGTGATCATATTCTGTTTTGCTTGGTTGTTGGAAAAACATAGATTGGGGGACCTTCGGTGTTAATATATGACATCCAAAGTCCTTTCCTTGTTTGGCGTAGTAGTGGAAAGCTGGGTAACAGATTATGTCACTTGAACATGGCTCAAAATTACGAGGCACTTAGTAATAAGCAAGTATTCCAAAATCATTAAACTTAAAATACAATTCGTGTCTCACGTGCACCGCTATGTATGTATGAAACTAATTTCCATTTATTTTAAAAAAGGACAAAACTACCAAAATGGCTATTTTCTTTGTTACATAAATTTGGTTAATGAATTTCTTTTTAAATTATATATACAAAGAATGTGTCATAAATTATGGGTTATAAGAAATAAAATATATATTTACTGTTGAACATGAAATATTTTAAATGAACGAAAATAAAAAAAACAACTTTCTTACTGGGGAAACATCTGTAAATATTCATAACACAAGTAATAATTTTCTTTCTTATAATCCTATTTTACATATATTTAAAAAAATATTAACGATTTTTCATAAAAAAAATATTTTTTCTAATTCTCATTACACTGAAAATTTCATTCAAAATTTTTCAAATTATTTTGTGGTGTCTGTTACAGATATTGTGTTCTTTATTTACTTTGTAAATGTATAGTACAAAAATAAATAATTATTTTGCCTTATTAAGATGAACTCGTAAATTTTAAATTTCCATTTCAAAGAATAATTTGGTACGTAAGCCTCCGTACGTTTTCAAACAAGCAAAATTAATGATACTTTTTTATTCGGCGTTTCCTAAATTCTCTCATAAAAGGGAAGCCAAATAATTGCTGCATTTTTCACAAATCGCCAACCGGGTTCCTAGTTCATGATGAAATTACTGAAGCTATTTTAAAATTGAATTTTTATTTTTCCCAAGAGATAACAGTTTTGTGCTTTTACGAAATTGTTTTTATTTATTTTACTTCGAATTTTTACTTAAATGCTGTGTGGTTAAGCATATAATGAAGACAAATTTTCCAAAAGTTAGATCATTAATTTTAGCTGCAAGACAAATATTCTTTCCAAGGTAAATTAGGAAAGCATTATTTAATTATGAATGTTAGAACTTATTAAAAAGTGCAAAATATTTTGTTTGACGATTCAAAGTAATAAATTAAAATTGCTTAGTATAATTTAAAATCTTTCATAGTACAATTCCTGTACTTAATTATATTCATACAGAATTTACAGAAATATATATATATATATATATATATATATATATATATATATATATATATATATATTAGAGACGCGTTTTTAAAAATAAGGCTAAGCAGTTAAACATTTTGCAATATGTAAATGTTTTGTTGTCTTAATAAGAAAAGTACCATTATTAAAATATACATACTATAATGAGTAAACTATGTACAAACATATAAATATATCTAATTTATTAAATATCTAAGTAATATATATAAATATTCTCGCATATTATTCCATTTTATCACTGAGAAGTATTTAAGCATGTTATTTTACAGATATTTGGAACGCATATTTCATTTTATATAGAATCAACTTAATAAGGTTAAACTACTTTTGCAGAGAAATATTACGTGGAATGTTTTGCGTTAATATCATTCAATTACTAGTTTTTGACTTAATCTATATGATAATAAAAATGGTTTTAATATCGTATCATTCCTCTTTGCTTTACACAAGGCTTTTTCTTATATGAAGTTTTAGTTGTCTTTAATAAAATCACCAAAAAATGCGTAAAACATAATTATGTTTCAAAAATAAAATTAATTATATACATTTAATTACACTTATTTAATATAATTAATTATATAATAGCATAACAATAGTTTTTTTTTTATTATTTTTAACAATAAGTTCTTCAAAATTTGCATCTTAAAACATAATTTAAAAAAGATGAATGAATTTTTCACACAGAATATTTCTAAATGGAATAACTAATTTTTAACTCATTGTTTACTGATTTCGGAAAATTGATTTTAATTTTAACTATGAGCATTTTATAAATAATTAATTTGTAGATATTATTTTAAATATTTTGATTTCTAATAAGGAGAAAATTCATCATTAATTTCTTCTATATTATATTTTGAATCTTTTTTATTAAATACATAAATATTTAATTTGCTACAAATATTTCTATAAGAAATGTAAGCATTCGGATTAAAACATTTCTTCTATTAAATAATTAAATTAGCTGACTATATCATAATTTTTAGTTGTTTGAAACAAATTAATGAAATTTATCATATTTTAAGATGATAATTTGCATGCAATAATTTCTATTTTTCTTGATTTTAATAATGATATATATAATTTTTTTATTTGAAATTTATATAATTTATTTTTTTTGGCAACATTTCTGCATTAAAGTGAATTGTATATTTAAAAAATGAATAATTTATACATTGTTTCTCAATACATTATTTGCTTTTAACTAAATATATATAGCTTTTTATTGAAAATTATTATAAACAAAAGCATTAAATAACTAAAATTTTCTTATTTCATAAGAAATAACATCTAAGGATATTAATTATTCATTTAATTTACAGTTAAATTTCTTTAGTTTAATTAATTTTTGAAAAAAATATTAATCTGTAAATTTTCATCATTTATATATGAGTAAGTATGTAGGAATTATATTTAAGAATGTTTTCTTATTCTATAATAGCTCGTGAATGTTATTAAAGTATGTTCTCTCATTCTATAGTTCCTTGAATCAAAACCTTTTCGAATACTAACTTTCTATTTCAGGGCAAACTCTCATGATATAAATGAGGACAGACCTTTCAAATTAGCCATTATAAACAACATTAGTCAGTCTCTTCTATTTCATGACTGACATTTACATATTGCATCTTTGCGATTTATGAAAGTTAGGAAATAAGTTTCCTCCTAACTCGGGAGAAATTTGGATAAGTTTGGAAACAAGTCAGGAACTAATTAACACCGAATTTCATTTTCTTAACTAGAAAAACTTTCTTTGCAATGTTTAAGTTACTTCTATCGTAATTTTTAGCTATTTTCATTTAATTTTATTTTCTATGTTCTAAATACCAATGAAATGTATCAATATTTTCTTTACGAATACGCTTATTTTTATTAAAAGCTTCTAGATTCGAAAATACATCGTTAACAAATTTTGTGGAAACACAAGAATATAATGTAAATATGAATTATAAGATATGTAATATTTTCTTGCTCCAAGCTTTTATACAAATTTCTTTCTAGTTTTCTTTTCATATCTGCAGAAGATAATGTAATTTGAATAAAAAATATTTTAAAGTTATATAAAAATATTCTTAAAAATGGTTCAATAGTTTTCACAGTTTTAATATTCTGAATGTTTAAGTATTTGTCAAGATAAAGAGTAAATTTAATGTTTAAATCAATAATTAATATAATGATTTAAAATAAAATATCAATTTTAGTTTTTTACTAATTTGTAAAATTGTAAAATTTTTAATTGTATTTTAGAAATGAATCAGAAATTGTATTTTGAGAACAATAAATTTTAACAAACAAAAAAATGTTAACTTAATGTCTTCGTATTTGTATCATTAGAGCATTTACTATAATTCCTGAAGTTACAAAATTTCTCCAAGATAAAACGAGAAAGCTGTCTACCAATTCATTATTGTATGACATGATTTTTTTCAATATTATGTCAGCTTAAATAGTTCAATTTGTAATATCCCGGAGGGAATTTTTTTTTTTTACATTTTTTATACATTTGTGCAAAAACTTCTTATTTATGAATCTGATGATTATAATTCATTTACTGACAATGTATACCTGGTTTCAAAAGATAAGCAAAAAAAAAAAAAATGCGGAAATATAAACCAGTATATAGAGAATATTTTTCTTATTGAAATGCAGCAAATAATTTCAGAAAAAATTACAAGAATACAGAGAAGAAAATAACATGCAATTTTTATAAATTATAATTTACATTAAAATAAATATAACCATTATTATATTAACGAAAGAAATTATATATATATTGAAATAGATAAACAATAGCATAAATTTAATATATAATCATTTATCAACTGTAAATAAAAAATTTCTTCTTCGCACTAAAATTTGTGACAATGTAATCAATCATTGCAGTATCTGGAAGTTAGATTATGTGAAGATAGATCTGTTGGGAATATGTACCTGCACAGCATGACAAGAGCATTTAAAAGCAATACAGATTAGACAATTATTTTTGCATGTCATATACGTTTTCTTATCAATCTCTACGTTGTGTTGCCGAAAAGAGCTGTATGTAGACACTTATATTATCGTCCACCAAAAGCAGGGTTAGTTTTATACAAAATACAATGTTACAACTGTATGAATAATATCATTTTGATCATGTACTGGCATCGAATTATGAAAGCTGTTAATGTTCAGATATTTGCAATATTTTATAAAAATTCCTTTCATGGAAATGGCTCTTAATCCTCGGAATATAATTTGTTTGATTTTATTCTTGGACAGATTGCACCAGCATTTTTTCCATCCAGTTCTTCAAAGATTTAAAATTATATTTCCTCAAAATTCCTCAATTGATTTTGTTTATTGCAAAGAATTATATTTATCAACTAATCTCAATATTTTAATCCCGTTTATTTTCGGAAATTTTAGTCTACTGGAAAACGACATTTTCTCATTGAAGTAAGAGATAAATTGAAAGATCTAAGAAATAAATACTTAGTGATAAAGCAGTAAAATAATCAATACTTTAGTGATACAATAAATTCAGCCTTTTGAAATGTATTTCAAGAATTTAATCAAAATAAATATATATTTAATCTCATTTCAAAATATTTAGGAACTAATCATGTCAATTTAATTTTTGAGTACTCTTTCAGTGTGCCATATGAATTTCATTTTAACAATTGTTAAGAAAAGTGATCGGTTATCTTTTGATATCTTAGTTCAAACTGTTTTTATTGTTTAACAATTAACACATCATTTAATCTTATTATAAGAAATAAATTTTCAATAGTAGACACAAAAGGGAAAATTATAAATTCAAAGAAAGCTAACTAATTATATAATTTATCACACACACATATTATTAGGACTTCAATTATATCATCCTGTTTTTATTAATTGCTATTTGCAAAAACAGCTAAAAAAAGGAATTTTAAAGAAAAATGTATCTAAAACTATCTTTTCCACTTTTTTAAATTTCAGGGAAATATGTATATGTAATTATTTTTAGGGTTGGAAAAACTGAAAATCTAAAATAAGAGAAGCTTGTTCTTATTTATTATAGATTTTATTTTAATTTTATGTAACAAGGGAAAATCCATTTTCAAATTATTGAGCTTATCTAAATATTTTATGTCATATTACAGTTTAAAATTGACACAATGAAATGGAATTAGTTGAATACTTCTATTTTTTAACTTATTTGTTTATACATCAGATTAAATAAGTTTCATTTCATAAGGTACGCGTAATAATGTCAAAAATCTGATATTTCATAGCATTTTATAGTAAAGACGTGAAATTGTTTTTGACAAAAGGAAAATCTGTTTTCCATATCTGTTTTCAAATCTATCTTAACATCTATATATTAATTTCAGTCTCAAATCAGTATTTTATTGCTATACCAAAATACAAAATATTTAATATATAATATTTTTGAAATCATACGTTTCCTGTAACTTTCCGTTTAAATGAAATATCTTACTTTGTGGTATTTTAACAATATTTGTATATTTTGAACATTAATGATTTTTCAACTGTAGAATATCGTCAAATTTATTTAGTGTTAAATAATGATAGGTCAATACTTCAAATATACTATATTAAATTTTTGAAGATTGATTACGAAGTACTTAAAGTAAAGTGTTAAGCATCGTAACTTTTATTATTGAAATAACAATCATTTTAAAATTTTTAAAATTATTCGCACTGAATAAAATATTATTTATTGTGAATATTTCATTGCAAAGCATATACATATTAATGTCTGCATGTATTACCCTACAATTTTCTGAATTCAATGTATTGTATCTATGGATGCTACCAAAGTTTAGAGATGTGGCTAATACCAATGTTTAAGTATATGAGTCAATTAATTAACTTTTTACAACATTCAACTCTAAATACTTTGTGCTTACATAATTTCTCTATGATACAAACTAAATTAATTGCTAAATTGCGAATACGGCATACCTTATCAGAATATGATCTTGGCCTTAATTTATTAGTAATGATGAACTACACGATATCATCAAATCGCTCAGTTTTTCATCGGTTTCAAATAACTTTAAATGCCTCATGATTGCTTGTAGTTTATGAAATGAACGATTCAAAATAAGTGGAACAAATTTCCGTAAATAACGTCCATTACTAGATCCATAAAGGGAATATCTGTCTTAAATTGACATATTCCAGAAGAGATAATTAAATGCAAGAAAAAAGTCATTCAAATTTATCAAAATAGACATAATTTTGCATTTTTGTTACGTTAAATAAGTAAGCAGCAATTTACATTATTTGTGACATATATCTTGATAGACTATTTACTCATCATGGTTGATGCAAGGTCTACGTTTAATTTTTTCATTTCTATTAGTATTGCAGATTAAAGTTAATTTTTGTATTAAGGAACATTTATATTTTTAATACCCTTTATTTTATCATAAATATATTAGTAATTATATTAACCAGACATCTTAATGTGCTATTCCAATGTTAATTTAAAGTAAAAAAAAAAATCAATATTGAGAACATTGTGCTCTTAAATAACTGTTCACTCCATTACACATAGTCATTATCTCTTAATTATTTAGACATAGAAACTGATGATAAGTTATTGATAATAACGGCTGCTTATTTTTGAACAGTTGTCAAAAAGCATGCCTCAAATTTCAAAGTGTCAAAATTGTTTAGATATAAAAACTGCTATAAGACGAATAGAAATAAAGACGAAATAGATATTAAAATGGCTTTATGAAATAATAAATATTCTAACGAAACAGAAAATGGAAAGATCTTTCCTCAATTTAAAATAGTTCCTAAGAAAGTTCCTTTCTTCTTTTTTTTGTCAATATTTTCCAAAGCGTGACATTGCTAGAGTTTCAATGTGTAGATGCTACTAACTATATGGTTCTCCTGTGACAAATGTCACTTGATTTCTACGAAGCTATAATGAGGTGCTTTCTGTAATGTATCTGCAGTTTGACATACCTTATTATAAATTGTCGTGATATGTCATTTTTAATGATGTTTCTTGATTTCCAATTAGTTTACAATAAATTAAAAAAAATAAGTTTAAAAAAGATGTACAATAATAGTTAAAATGCTTTTTTTAAATATTTGTTATAATGTGTATTCTTAATATGAAGTTAATTTTAAATTTAAATTCATTATTCGCATTTAGAGCTGAATACAAATTTATTAATATTTTGTTAAAGTAAAAGTTATTAAATAATTAATTTAAATTAAACATCAAACGTACAAAATACGTTTATCTAATATGATTATCTAATTATATAAATTAGGAAGCAACAGAAATAGAAAATCATCAACTAATTAAGGAAAGATAACTCTTAAATTTGACTATAAAATACTCTTTATCATTAAATGAATGTTAATGTAAGTGAAATCACTGTAATTTTCCTTGTATCATTGAACTGCTCTTAAACAATTAAAATTGAAGTAATCACTGAAGCAGTTTAAATGCGAGCATTATGTGTATTTTTCTAAATATATACGTTTCTTTACTTATGTTGAAATCATTTTACATCTGGTTCATTGTAATTACACTTAACACATAATTTACTTCAAACTTTCTTTAGTTAGAGTTTACCAGAGGAAAAACTTATGTGTAGGAAATTATGCTTCTTGGTAAATTAAAATTATGTTGAATTATATAAATTAATATATTTTAAAAATTCTTAAAGATATAAATCTTGCTAGACTTAGAAACATAATTAAAATTTCTAAATCAAAAAATAATTTAAAAGTTATTTTCATTCATATCCTATTTAAAAATCTTTCTCAATTAAAAATAAACATAACACATTAATAAGCATAAAATATTAAAAATCAAAGTTAAACGTACAATATCCGTCAAAAGAAACAATCAGAAACAAATCTTAATCAGAAAATATAATATTTATGCTTTGATATAAGCTGTACGCGAAAATTTTTATTTCACCCAGAATCCAGTCCAAAATCACAAAACAGAGAAATATTTTGTCTTGCTTTACATATTTCTTTTCAAGATATGTATTCGTAAATAATGCGATTGCTTAGTTTTATATTAAAAAGGAAATTGAAAGTGTTTGATTATGATTTTAGGATGATTGAAATAGATTTGAATTCTTTCTCTCAAAAATTTCTATTAATAAGATGTCTCTAGTGAAGTAAAGAAATAATTCAAAAACATTGTTAGCAATAAATGATTAAGCTATAGAATAATGCATATCTAATTGTATTGTTAAACTCAGAAGGAACCATCTGTCACATTAATCCCAAATATCTGAAAATATAATGTGTTGATTGCTATTATTTACATCATATTTGTTCTTTAACTAACTTAATGATATACATTATTTTTCGTTAATATTTTTTTCTCAAGAATAAATAAAAATTATTTTATAAACGTAAAACATTATAAAAATGTCTCTATAAATGCATAAAATGTTATTCTGCTTCAACTAGATTATTTTTACCTCATTTAATAGTTACCGATTAGAAATTATTATGAAATTAGTGAAATATTTCGGTATAATTTGAATGGCGTATTAGTAGTTTCATTAAAAAGAAGTAACTGATACCGTAATATTTATAAATAATTTTATTAAAATATATACGTGACAGAAAGAATAATTAAATGGAAGCATTTAAATTGTAAAAATATTTAATATACAGAAATACATAGTCATAACCATATCTGAAAGTGAAGGATTGAAAATCACCTCATAATAGTAATCATCTATTTTACTGAAACTTACCCTCTATTATCATCCTCGAAAATAGAGGGTAATTTTCAGTAAAATATATAATATTTAATACTTTTGAAAAAATATAAACATTTGGTACTCTTGAAAACAATATAAAATATTGTAATATAATAATAATAAATCTGCATATGACATTTAATTATTGAAATAATTAACCAAAATACCTGGTACCAAAGTTTAGTTTATGTTGTAGAATTTAATTCCACTCATAATCTGATAAATTACTAATTAGTAATCACAAAAATATGTTTTATTTCTTGCAAACCAATAAATAATTTTTAAATAAATAAAGAAGCTATTGTAATTTTAGTGAAATTTTCCTTATGTATAAAATTTTTCTCATTTATCTCTTAAATGGTTGATAACTTATAGTTTTATGACTATATGTAATGAAACGTTTTAGCTATGCGTATAATATATATATATATATATATATATATATAACTAGCTTTCAAAGTAAATTTATTCAGTATGCATTTATATAATTGAAACTAAGAATATATATAGATTAAATGACTGATGACTACTTTCAACACATCCTGCAAATCTGCAAATGACATATATATTATTTGAACAGTCAGTTAAAAAGAGTTTGAAATAACATACATTTTAACATCAACAAATTAGTACATTTCAAAAGGAAATAGATTTATAACTACTCGATAAAGTAACCAATATTTTGAAAGAGACTAATACCAACCATATCAACTGTTCATTCAGAGAAAGATATTCCATTTGTGCAGCAGCTGTAATGACAATAAGTAAATTTTTGAAAGATAATTAGCAGCATTGGAGACAGTATCAGTGGAAATTTTAATGAAATTAATTCTGTTAATTTATTCAGTCTCGTCTCGTTAAGAATACAATGAACTATCAGAAACTTTACCAGAATTAAAAGACAGGAAATTGCTTTCCTTCTCAGAATAAATTTCAGTGGGTTTCTAAACAGCATCTTTGTTTGTGAAGTGCAATGTATTTTTAAATAAAGAATTGAAAATAAGTCATGTTGAAAATCTAAAATATTTATAAAATTAAACTCTTACCTATTTCATAAGGTATAATCTCATGTTGGAATATTTTAAATGAAAAATTATGAAATTGTCTTAATATAAAATACAATAAAATTGGAAGCTATAAATATACATTTCTGTGCTAAGAATACAATATGATTGCAATAAATTTTTAACACGCATAATGATTTGTAAAGACTACAATATTTCTAACTTCTATAAATGTTGAAGATTTATATATCTGTTTAAATTTTAATACATGTGTATCATTTAACATAGTAATAACCATTACTTATCAGTTTAGTAGTATATTACTGATGTTTCACATGTTTTTCTCTAAAGAAGCATTATTTTCTTTATTATGAATTAAGATAATGGTATACAGAATTTAAAGGTTGATTAAATTTAGTATTCGCAGTCTAAAATAAAATAAAGGGAATAATAGTTTCCCTTTTCTTTTATAAATATGTCTGTCTATATAAATGTTACTTACAAAATAAAAAAAATAATGTAAAATAAGTAAATTTCTGTAAATATTCGTAAAAATAAGTAAGGTTTTTGGAGATATTTACCGAGCTGTTTAGTAATGCCGAATCTAGTGTTGTGGAAGAGCTGATCTAGATTATAGGGGTGAAGATCCAGGTAACGAAAAATCCAATCGAGATGATTACACAGATTCTTGATTGCATTTTAATCAAGCCAGTTTGCTAACCAAGAGAGAACGGGGAATTCGTCCTGGAGCTCAACGGCAATGGTTGCAGTATGTTTGATTTTAGATGTTTCAAATCGCTTATGTCAGCGCTCATCAGTTCATTTGATAACGCTACCTGTTGCTACTCAGTAGATTTTTAATTTTAGTCTCGCATGTGAATTCCAGTTTTCCTCGTCGATGAACAGCAATATGCATAGGTGCTTAAGCCGAGCGTCTGCTTCAGAGGCCAAGATGCAGCAATGGTCGCTGAAAAATAGTTTGAGAGACACTATTAGTCCATTTTCATTTCATCATCTGTCATTTTCATCATCTATTGCTCCATTTTCATCTCAACGGTAGCACTATGCTCTAATGCATCTCTGCTGCCTTCGTTCAACTCTGTCGTCAATAACATTATATGCACTACATTTTCAACATTGCTGATTTCAGACATCCTCATTTGGCCATGCATGGTATGGTTTGTGACGGCAGCAAGTAAGCAGTTCATTTATTTAGCTGTTTCAAAAATACTTCTACTCTTTGCCCGAAAGAAAATAATCATGCTCTTGTGGACGTCAGATAATTCTCCCCGTTTCTGCATTAGGCCAAAAATTGAAATGTTTTCTGAGGCCCTCACACACTCTTTATAATTACTCAACTGCAATGTGGTACCGCCTGAATTCTGTGATTGGTTATTTAACTTCAAAGTCGAAAGAAAGTGGTGGTCATAATAACTGGATTAATTATTTCTCCTAGATATTTCAAAAATGTATTATTTCCTTGAAAGAAATAACTTTATATAAAGTCTGGATCAGGATTACATTTTTACGACACAGCAAAAATATCTTAACACCAATTACTTTAAATTAAAATATTTTTGAATGTAAATGTGAGACAAGTAATGACAAGTGTAAGAATCAGTTTGCAAAAAACTATTTCCAAAATGTGTTTAAGCAAAGTGTTATCTGATTTACGAAGTGACCAAATCAGGCATTTCAAATTTATATGATCTCACTGGTCAGATTATTTAAATTTGTATTAAATTGGCCGAAACATGTATTTTTTTATGTTCAAAAATTTAATAAAATGGGGATTTTAAAAACTATAATTTAATTATTGTGTAATTGTTAGACTGAAAAACAATTTCAATATATGATATATAAAACATGTTTTTTCATATTATATTATTTTTAAGTTAAATACACTACTGGCCATTAAAATTGCTACATCAAGAAAGCGACATGCTACAGACGTGAAATTTATATAAAAGGAAGAAGGTGCTGTGATATGCAAATGATTAGCTTTTCAGCGCATTCAGTCAAAGCAGGCACTAGTAGCGACACCTACATTGAGTTTAAATGAGGAAATTGTTCAGCCGGTTCCTCATACACCAATTGCATTTGAACGTTGTTGCTTGGTCAAAAGTTGCTGTGATGCCTCGTGTAAAAAGGAGAAATGCGTGCCAGCACGTTTCTGACTTTGATAAAGGTCGATTTGTAGCATACCGGGATTGCGGTTTATCTTATCGCAGTATTGCTGCTCGCGTCGGTCGAGATTCAATGACTGTTAGCAGAATATGGAAACGATGGGTTCAGGACGATAATACAGAACGCCATGAGGGATCTCAACGGCCGATTATTATTAGCAGCCGAAGAAGACAGGTATATTGTCCCCATGGCCATAATGGATCGTGCAACCACGTCACAAGACCATGGCTGCGGCTTCCCTTGACGCTGTGTCATAGACAAGAGCGCCTTCAATGGTGTCATCAACGACGAACCTGGGCGCACTAATGGCTAGACGTCATCTTTTCAGATGAATCGAGGTTCTGCGTACGGCATCATGATGGTTGCATCCGTGTTTGGCAGCATCGTTGCGAACGCACACTGGCAGCGTGCAATCGTCATCGTCATACTGGCCCATTACCTGGCGTGATGGTATGGGGTGCCATTGGCTACACGTCTCGGTCACCTCTTGTTCACATTGACGGTGTTTTTAACAGAGCACGTTACATTTCTGGTGTGTTACGACCCGTGGCTCTACCCTTTATTCGAGCCCTGCGAAAACCTACGTTTCAGCAGGATAATGCCCGATCACATGTTGCTGGTATTTTACGGACCTTCCTTGATACGGAACATGTTCGGCTGTTGCCCTGGCCAACACGTTTTCCAGATCTTTCACCAATAGAAAACGTCTGGTCAATGGTTGCCGAATGACTGGCTAGTCACCAAACGCTAGTCACTACCGTTGATGAACTGTGGCATCGTGTAAAGCTGCATGGGCATCTGTACCTGTATATGCAATCAAATCTCTGTTTGACTCAATGCCCAGGCGTATAACTGCTGTTATTACTACTAGAGGTGGTTGTTCTGGGTACTGATTTCTCAGAATCAATCCAGCCAATGTTTTTGAAAATTTAATCACTTGTTATTTCTAGTATAATATTTTTGTCCAATAAATTTCAATTTGTTATCTGCAGTTTTTCCTGGTGCAGCAATTTTTTTGGCCAGTAGTGTATATTTTCAATTTCATTTTATAGAACATTATGAACAATTCATACATAAATATATTATATATGTCCTGTTATTTTGGAACGTTAAACTATAGATATAGCGTAAAACAACTGAAAGTTATAATAAGGAATCAAAAGAATTGCAATTTAATATAACATTTACAAAAATTATAGACAATGTTCTTATAGACAAGTCATCAAAATTGTTTGGATATATCATGATGATAATCTAATGTTAAAAAGTGTTGATTTGTTAATCATGAATTTTCTGCAATTTTTATTATTTTTACTAAAATATGTTGTTTTTATTTTATTTGTCGATATTACAAAATAAAAAATAATGTTACTAATCAGATAGTAATTAAGATTGTATTGCATTTTTTCCTCTTTATTTTTGAGAAAATAGTTACTAGCATAATTTAGCTTTTCAAAAAACGGCCAACGAATGGTCAAATGTGTTCATTACCTAACAGTTACCTTTTTATCACTAAAACTAATTAGATTATTTCTACAGCCAAAAGCTTATTCCAAACCACTACAAACTGAAATACCCGAGGTGAAATTTAAACTCACACACAATTGAACTGAACTTTATAACATTATCTATTCGTATATCATGCGATATCCACAAACAATGTGAAGGTAACAAGATCTACAAATGAAAAATAGTGTATCTGGAGTTCTAATATCCAAAAACATTTACTTTTGTAAATAATTACATTTAAATACAATTAAATTTTTTGTAAATATTCTTTTATTTCTATATTGATGTATAGAGATGAAATATTTAAAAAAACTGTATTCATTGGCTTTAAAATCCTGTAATAATTCAAAATTAATTTAAAATAAAAAATGTATCAATAATTTAACAATTTCTATTAATGACAGTTAAATATTGTGTAAAATTTAATGCAAGAGATATCAATAACATTAACAGTTTTCAAATTAAAACAGTCGTTTTATGTTGTAACTATAGAGCACTGCATGTACTGGTGAAAAACAAAAGTAAATTGTGTGTAATTACAGTCACTATGTTTTTTTTTATCTTTCTTCCTGTAAGATCTTGTTTTGTCATGTAGGTAATGATATTTGATTCATCAGCGACAAGTCAGAAAACATGCAAAAGTAAAATTTACTTTTTCCAACTTCTATTAATGTATCAAAAATATAATATCCAGATAGTATATTATGGAAAGGGATGATTTAAAAACACATTCATTTATTTTTAAATTTATATCTCATATAAAAAAAGACCTGATCTGATGACAAGTTTATTATCTGTATTTTTGTTAATTGCCAAAGAAGAGGCTTTAAATGTTCATATTATTGTATTACGTTGATTTCACTTGGCTATTTCATTAAGTTTGGTAGTGACATAATTTGAATTGAATTCATTGATTTAAATATTTATCTTTGTGGTACATATATTACTTCACCACTTTAACTAAGAATTTACTTTTAAATTTTACTTCAATAAAATACTATGGTTTCGCGTACGATTAAATGTAATAAAATATAATTAAGTCTTATGTGGCAGTTATTTTCTTCAAAGAGCTTATTAAATACTTTTCATTGATTTTAAAGGAATCATTTCATTTTCATTAATGTCTTCAAGAAGTTTTGCAATGCATTGTTTATAACATGATTTATGACCTGCGTCCTATTACTTCAAGAAAACTTTTTTTTTTCACTAAAACATGTTTTACCTGTATCATTTATAAGCATCTATAAAAAATTAGCGTCTTTTAATTTTTTCTTTACGTTAAATAAATGTTAAACTTTCCAACTTTAAATCTCAAAGTTGCTTACTTAAAAACTTTTAAATTGTTTTGGTGGGCAATAAATGTATCCAAAAAAAATATCTGGACCATCATGATTTGAACATGTCTTTCAATATGTTTGTTTTCAATATATATTTGTTATTTTTGTCTTGTAGTTGATTACATTAGCATGTTGAAGTTTCCGATAATAATCAATGTTGTGCTTAAATCAATCGAGACTATGAGTAATCAACTTTTGATCATTTAAGAAGCACGAATTTATGTGTTATCATGGGGGAAATATAAAACTGAGGCCAATAAAATGTTCTTAAATTATAAAGCATTGCAAAGGAAGTTTCATTAACAGTTTTCAATAATTTGTAAAATTGGTTACATTTAAATTGTTTTGCTTTATTGAGCTTTAAATAAATTTCAGACATTTTTTACATCACTGCATGTATCATTGCATATATGCATGTAGATGCTTGTAATGAATAAATGAAGTATATCTCTAATTAGTTGATTGAAGTATTTATAAGGGAACAAGCTTGTACTCACAATTAAGTAGTTTGATACAGCAAAATCAATATCATCTATATTAAATGTGCTTAAGTTTAAAGCAGAAAACATTTCTAATTATTGTAATATTAATTTAATTAATAATTGTAATATATTAATGAGGGACTTATATTTTCCTCTTAGAACTATTTTTATTGTTTTAGTTTTAAGTTTTTTCTCATAAATTAACGCAAAAAACTTTGAAATTATATAATTTTGACCATAAAATTAAAGACCGTCGTATTTCCTCATAATAAAAGAGTCTTATAAAATAACATTTTGAGCAGTGATGCATCTAAAATGTTACAAAAATAAGTCTTCGAAGTTTTCAATTATTTTACATTTATTTTATATTCTTATTTTTTTGCAACTTAATTTAATTATTTTTAAATTTATCTGATAATTTTTTAATTCCATAAATGTTTAATTAATAAAGTAGCGATACCTTACAACAATTTCTTTTTTTTTTATTTCTAGATACACCACCAATATTAAATCTTTAACCAAAAATCAGATTTTGCTGACAGCGATATGGCTATCTTCGTACTTTAGAAAAAGTGCGTACCACTTTATTCTTTAAATATTACTTATTAGAGCTCTTTAGAGTAGAAATAATGAGTTATTGATTTTTTTATCTAACCTTTGTTTTAATTTCCTCAAAGGTTATCTTATTTTCACAGTTCTTTACGAAGTAATCTAAAAAAAAACCCATTTAGTTCAACAAGTTATGTTAGATTGGCATTAACAATATTTTAATTTTCGCACGTTTTATAAATATAAAGTTATATGTTATTTGTACAAACTAATGATTCAATATTGATATAACTAAATATAATCAATGATTCCCAAATAATTAAACATCTAAAATTTAATAGAATGGAATGTACTTATATGCATTTGTGAATATATAAAATTTATTTTGATTAATGAAATATTTTTTTTTTTATTTTGCTCAAAGATTTTTTATATACATTAAACTGCTATCATTTAAAGCGCTAACTTCATTAATTGATACTTAATCATTTTTATTTCAAAAGGATTAAAGTTACGAATTAAACTAAATTCACTGACATGAATTAAATTAAAGTCCTTTTGTAAGACATACAATTTTGAATTATAATATTACACAAAATGTGTTTACGCATTATTATTGAATTTATATTTTTCAAAATAAATAGATAGAAAAATTGTAGTTCACTTTTTTTATAAAATTGTGTTAGCAAAGTGTAAAAATTTACTTTAAAATCACGAGATAAAGCATTTATAGTGAATGATACAAAAATCTGAAAAATATATTAAGTTTAGTTATTTTCGTTATGCAATTTATAATGCGGCTATGAGGGTTTATCTTTTCAGCTTTGCAAGAGGCAGAAGTGTTTTCACTTTATATTGTGTGCTATCAATTGGGTGTTCTATCGTAACCCTAAAAGAGATTCTACGTATTTCAAAAGGAGAAACCGAAGTCCTCCATACTTGACCTACGATCCCTAGTGGTATCATTTCACATGGAGGAAAATTAACCAAAACAATTTTAACGTACCAAAACCACCATTGTTGAATTCAACAGATCTTTGATTGGATCAAGTATCGAATTCACAACCTTCAGATAAAGAGAAAGATTATGCTAAACAACCAAGCAAATGTAAATTTTTAGTAATAAAATAATTTAGGTGCACACTTAAGTAATATATATATATATATATATATATATATATATATATATATATATATATATATATATATATACGAGGGTTACTCTGAATATTTTGAGATATACGAGAATTTACAAAATAAAAATAACGGTTTAATTTTAAAATACAAAGTACACTACTGGACATTAAAATTTCTACACCAGAAAGAAATGCAGATAACAAAATTATATTTATTAGACAAATATATTATACTAGAAATAACAAGTGATTAAATGTTCAAAAAATTTGGCTGGATAGATCCTGAGAAATCAGTACCCAGAACAACCAACTCTGGCAGTAATAACAGCAGTTATACGCCTGGGCATTGAGTCAAACAGAGATTGGATTGCATGTACAGGTACAGATGCCCATGCAGCTTCAACACGATGCCACAGTTCATCAACCGTAGTCACTGGCGTTTGATGACGAGCCAGTCACTACAGTTGATGAACGGAGTGGGTCGTAACACACCAGAAATGTAACGTGCACTACCGTCAAGGCGAACAAGAGGTGACCGAGACGTGTATCCAGTTGCACCCCATACCATCACACCAGGTGATGGGCCAGTATGACGAT
Source organism: Latrodectus geometricus (assembly GCA_026290005.1). Classification (NCBI taxonomy): domain Eukaryota; kingdom Metazoa; phylum Arthropoda; class Arachnida; order Araneae; family Theridiidae; genus Latrodectus; species Latrodectus geometricus. Next base: position 10,469 of record JAPDSC010093004.1, on the reverse strand, counting down.
GACGAATGCACGCTGCCAGTGTCCGTTCACCACGATGCCGCCAAACAGGGATGCGACAATCATGATGCTGTACACTGAACCTGGATTCATCTGAAAAGATGACGTCTCACCATTCGTGCGCCCAGGTTCGTCGTTGATCACACCAGTGAAGGCGCTCTTGTCTATGACACAGCGTCAAGGGAAGCCAAAGCCATGGTCTCCGAGCTGAGAGTCCATGCTGCTGCAAACGTCGTCGAAATGTTCGTGCAGATACTTGTTGTCTTCCAAACGACCCCGTTTCTTGACTCACGGCTCGTGACGTAGTCGCGCGATCCATTAGAGCCATGCGGATAATTTGCCTGTTTTCTTTGGCTGTTAGTGATAGGCGGCCGATGAGATCCCTCATGGTGTTCCGTATTACAGTCCTGAACACATTGATTCCATATTTTGCTAACTGTCATTGGATCTCGACCGACGCGAGCAGCAATACTGCAATAAGATAAACCGCAATCCCGGTACGCTACATTTCAACCTTTATCAAAGTCAGAAACGTGCTTGTACGCATTTCTCTATTTTACACGAGGCATTACAACAACTTTTCACCAGGCAACAACGTTCAAATGCAATTTGCGTACGAGGAACCGGCTGAACAATTTCCTCATTTAAACACAATGTAGGTGTCGCTACTGGTGCCTGCTTTCTCTGAAAGTGCTGAAAAGCTAATCATTTGCATATCACACTACCTTCTTCCTTTCGTATAAATTTCACGTCTGTAGCATGTCAGCTTCTTGGTGTAGCAATTTTAATGGCCAGTAGTGTATTTTAACACAGAATACAATTTTTTACTGACTTACTTCAACTTGTTTAGCGCAGAATATACAATCTTTCACAAATAAATATTTCTTGTTTTATATTTTTGTATTTTAATTTTATTGTATTCAAATTTTAAAATTTTTATAATGAGAATAGTTAAATTATATTAACACAACATTTAATTAAATAATTTTATGCAGTGCTCTTAAAAATAAAAATTATCAAGAATCTTATAAGAATTTAAATTGAAACTTATAAAAACACTTATATATTATAAACTTATATATATATATATATATATATATATATATATATATATATATATATAT
>JAPDSC010092997.1:33765-54163 GCA_026290005.1 Latrodectus geometricus | reverse complement strand
TATATATATATATATATATATATATATATATATATATATATATATATTATTTACTATATAAATATTTATATAATAAGTTATATATATAATTCATTTCTCTTTATAAGGTGTATGATTAAAAACCGAATCTTCATTTTAGTCTAGAATTACAATTTGTAAATTTGATTGATAAAAACAGGAAAGAGAATTGTAAAGATCCATAAAAAATAATGTTAATTATCTTACCGGTTCGCAATTTGGCAAACATGGAGTGACTAGAGCCTTGAATTGCACGATATCAGACGTTGGAAATTTGAAAGCTTCAAATGGTGCTAAAAGAGTTTTGGGAGAGTTTCCTGACCTTCCTAAGCTTCCCATGATACTCACATCTGTAGGACATCTATAACAGAAAACAAGCTTTTAAAAAAATTTTCAAATTATATTTTTCATAACTCGACGCCTAAATGTACAGTTATACTATTCTGGAAATATTTTGGTTGAGAAATATATTTTAAAAAAACTTTCGTGTAAATTATATAAATTTTGAAAAAAATAAAATGAATTATATAAATTCTGAAACAAAATTACTTGCATGTTTATAGAATGGATTTCATTTTTAAACACTTCGTACAGAAGATATCCAGTATAGATTTAAAACATGAAGCAAAAAATGCTTGAGGTTTTTATTACTTTATTAATGAAACAAGGGAAGAGAGGAATATAGAGCAATAAGAAACTAAACAAATACCTTAAGAGCGAATTTGTTTTAGTTTAAGCATGCTTATATTATTTTTCTAGTAATTTTTTGCTTGGAATATCATATTTTTCGATACCAATCCCTTTCGGAATGGCGTAAAAAGTGTCACTTTTATTGATATTAAAGATGCTTAATTAATTGCAATAATCTTAACATAATTCACAAGTTCAAATTTAACAAAAACATGCTAATTCATCACTAAGAGGAAGCTTTTGCGCATGCGTGAAATTAGGAAAATCCTCTTTTGTATGTGAAGTAGAATTACTCTTTGCCAACTTTATATATTTGAATTTCTTTTTCGCGTGTAAAACTACAATTTTCTGCCCCTTTTCTTTTTTTGTCACCTGCCGTAGATTTTACAATTTCTGATTACCCATGGGAGAAAAATAACGCCTTCTAAATGTGTTGAGAAAATTCTGTGATTTATTATTTTTTTTTTCCTAAGAATAGGCATTGTCGAAAATAAACAGTTCTGCTTGAAAGATTATGCCTGCTGAAATTCTGATAACGGCCCTCCGAAACAGAGTAACGCTAATTTTTCTAACACAACAAATGACTATATTAATTTAATATTCATAATTTTAATAGAAATTTTTTTTTATTATAGGTGTGGCACTGATTTCATATTTTAAGCGGGTGATGATGTTTTATGTAACACACTCTTATGTGTTATTGGTTTTCAATATTGATTTATTTCTTAATAAGTGAAAATTATTATAAATATATGTGCACTCTTTCCCATAATAGAAAATTACTCAAATATTTATAATAACTTAATTTGATTTTGTATGTCCTCTACGATAGATAACATGACTTAATAGTTATTAATTCTGAACGACTACAAACAGTTATTAATACCATTTAAATAAAAACATTTTTTTTTTTTTTGCGAAAATAATAAGTAAATAAAATTGCGAAGGTTATATCGCAAAAATGTTGATATTATATTGAGTTATACAGTGAACTTTATATTATTATAGTTTATCCATTTTTCATAAAAAGTATTATCACTGCTATTATGAAAATTTAATAGTGTAGTACAAAAATTTATTAAAATGCTTTGACAAATGACAAAATTTATTTTGAATAATTTTACTAAGCAAACCTACTCTAATTTTCGGTTAGAATAGGTTTGTTCTTTGTTCTTCTTTTAAGATTGCATTTAATGAAAATTAAAGAATGTATTTTTATTTTTATATGCTTCCTGAGAGATCAATTTTAAGAAATTAAGAATTTTCTTTAATTCATAGTTTTTGTTCAACAGATTTTATGTAACATACTGAAGAAATTTTGTTTCGATACACAATGAAACATTCTAATTTTTACTAAAATAAAAGTTATCAATAAATCGAAAATATTTCGAAAAAAGCCAAATATTAAATGCTGTAGTTAGCTTTTGAATGATATCTTTTATTTTTAGATCTATTCTTTCTTACCCCAGACTGTCAATGAGTAATATTTCACTGTTATCGATACCATCCATTGCGACCAATTCCCTCACGAATATTTCATATGGACCTGTAATAGCAATAAAATGAACATGAGCTTCTTGTAATAATCGAAAGAATATGTAACAATTTATATCTGAAAATCCTACCATATACAGGAAAGTCTTTATATTTATCATTAAGCATGTTTAGATATTATGTAAAGGTATATTTTTTGATAGAATTTTTAAACTTAGTGCTTTTTTAACTTTTATTCCTTTATTTTAATGCTTTGCATTATTTATATAATTTTAAAATTATTTATTAAATTAATTAGATTAACTTTATATTATTGGATGTATATAATCAGATGTAAAACTACAGTAAATACAATTTTTGTTCTATTGTTATTTGAATTTAATTATTGAAATTAGCATATTAAAGTTATTTAAAAAAATTTAATTTTAAATTAAATTTAATAATATAAAAATAGAATAAAGCATTAGAAAATATATAAGCATTTCCAATATTTATAATTTTATTTTGTGTGTGTATATATACATAAATTAAATGGAACTAATAATTGAAACGCGCAAATACTGTTTTATTATCTAAGTCCAAACTGAATTTTGCAAAAATTAGTAATTTCACTGAGTCTTCATGAATTTTAAAGTATTTCAACATTATTTATAACATATTATTAAAAATAAAAGCTTTGTTTAAAAATAAAGTGATTTTTTAAATTTGATTTTAAGAAAACGCAGAAAATTAAAATATCATAGAAAATAATCCTTTTGCATTTCCATTTCTTACATTTTTTATTATACTAATCAGATAACTTTAATTTGCTTACCTATAAAAACTATACATTTTCTCAACATTTTTTTTAATGTTTAGTGTGAAAAATCAAAAATTATGCGAAAGTTATTGCAAATATACGATTTAAAGGAGCTTCATTGAAGAATATTGTATTATCGATGTATTATCCAAGAGTATAGATTTGAAACTCTTATCTGAATGTATCAGCTGTACATTTAAAATATTTTATAAACTCAATAGTATATAATACTGCAGAAATGTAAAAATCACAACTATTGATTTAAATTAGTCACAACGCATTTTTCAATCAATTTATAACATCTTTAACAAATAATATAGGCCCAATATGACTGAAATTTAAATTTTCAATAAAGATCTATTAGTTTTAATTTATTTTTTAAGTAAGCTATTTAAAATTCCGCCTTTATAAGGCAGTGGCAAATCAAAATAGCATGCCACAAATGATTGAGAATAATTTTTTTTTCAATTGGGTTGTTTTTTTTTTTTAACAAGCTAAGCATTATCTTGGGAGCCGTGACGACGTAAAAAATGTTTTTCCATTTGGTGAAGTGATTTTTAAGCTTCGATTTTCAATTTAGCGATTAAAAAAGAAAAAAATGTTTTTCTACTCAGCTGTTTTCATCGATGATTTCGAATCTGAGAGCGAGGGCGTCGCCAACCTGGGCGGCCGTGATGTCGTTGCCCGATCTGTCCGTAATCATCATGGTCACGTTGGGTGAGCTCACAGTCGCTGACTGGGTTCCAGCAGCATCAACCTCCCTGAAAAAAATATCCAGAAATCACACTTTTTTTTACACGCTTTAAAAATCACATTGCATTCCAGAGGAGTTGAAACACTGAATACGCTGTTGTGTTGGTATGAGAACATCGACCCTTAAACTATGCTGGATTTCATCCAAACTTCCCGTATTAATTTGATTGAATAAACAGTGATTGAAATCGATCGACCATTACTGATTAATATTTTGCTAATCAGTTCATTAATATTCCAGTTCACATCATTTTTTATTTTAATTTTATTTTTTGAATATCGTTTTATGCGATCCAAAAAGAGGAAAGCAATAGTTTTACTTTATTGATGAAATCAATTTTTAGACCTCAGGTTGATTAGATAGGATGAATCTACAATTCTTATCATTCGACAAAAATATTCGCAATATACAACAATATCATCCTATAAAACTATATATTCACTATTTTAATTATTTTTTTGTTAAAAAAAGCTGTATAAACCATTAATTTCAAATCGTAGAATGATGTATTTTTTTATTCACTATTTTTATTTTTCCATTTTAGAAAAATAAAAGATGCTCTGTTTTAATAAAAAATAAACGCTCAAAATGTTTTATTTTACTTCTATTCACAAAAAAAAAATGATATTGAACGTAAGCATATGAGGGAGAAATTTTAGATAATGTTCTTGTAGATTTGTTTGTAGATACATAAATTTATATTATTTTAGAATATTATATTAGAATCTTAAAAATAATATGGTTAAATAAATTTTTTAACTATGTTTAGTATCAACTGATTTATTATTAAATTGTTAGTTAATTTATGACTTGGATTTATTAGAATAAACATGTTAATTTCTAATTTCTCAAATTAAGATTCGAATAGTTTAATTCTCAAGTTGCAAAATACATATTTTTTTCTGGATTCAAAGATACAAACGTCACATCTCTGAAATTAAGCCCATTTTGAAACGAAGGTGAAATTAAGCTCCATTTTTTTTTTTTTTTTTTTTAAAATCACTGTGTGCTTTTTTAACTTACTGCTGGAAAGCGACAAGCGTGATAAAAACCTCATATTCTTAGTATCCGCTGAAAAGACAAAATAGGACTTATTTTAGCCCAGTGTTCTCGTATCGTAGCATCGCGCTCTTTGGAATTGAAGTTCTCTGCCATTCTGTTGAAAACTACAACTAGAATATGCATTGTATCCTTTTAACTTGTACATTTAAAGAATTTGACTCTTAAGAGTTTTTTGCGGTTTCTTCTTTTTCGACATGTGAATATAGTCCATTATTCATCAAAACAATTCACTGTTTTTTCATCCTAATGCTGAATTTCGCAGTTTTATTGAGTCATACGTTTATTTTTAACACACAGTGTTTCATTGAATCTCAGTTTAAAGTGAGATCTACAGTGAACAGTCTATAACCGAGGTGAGATTCCAACCCATAATCTTGTGATTCGATGACCAGAGTGCAAACCCTTCAGCTGCCAATATGACGTTCAAATGGCTTACCTTACCTTTCTTGTAGATGTAAGGTTATTTGCTTTGCAGTGTCAAAAAGGAAATCAAATATAACAAGATTAACTTATGTTTTTTCCTTGATTTTTTAATGTTATAGAAATCAAAAGAAGAGAAATAACAGTTTTGAAGCATTTTTGGAACGAAAGTGTTGTATAATATTAAAATATGTTAAAACAAAACAATATATTATTAAAATATCCTTATTCAAAATATCATTTACTACTAAGATCTTCAATGCTTTTTAATCAATGTATTATATAAAATTTACCCGTTGATTTCAAGTTGTACTCCATGAGAGACGCTTCTGTTCGACAAGTCGTATTGGCAGTGTACAGAAAGACCCAAATCCTGGTTTGTGACAATCATATCGTGATGCTGGATAACAATGTCGTTCGAAAACTCACCGAAGCTCTGAAAATTAATTTCATTTAATGAAAATTCAATGAAATAAAACACCCAAGCCAGAAATGTATATTTTATTCTCATTTTTCGTAGTCAAATAAGTTACAAATAATGATACATACGAAATTTTGTTCAAAGTATACGAATTTAAGCTGTATCTAGATTGATTTACTAATTCATTTTTCCCCAAATCCTTATTGTTGCGCATCATTCAATTTTAAAAATGTACGAAAAAATTTAATTTGTTTATATATGTGCAGCCTTTATTATAGAATCACATAAAGTATTAATAATTGTAAGACATTATATACATTAAACTTAATTTTAAGGCATGTTATGAGACATTATTAAAAATCTACATTTTACTTTAATATCCAACGATTTTTATGTTTAATTTTAATCATAAACAATCCTGTTACTTTTTTGTTGAATTAACTATTTTTCTGCTTCTTAATACTTCGAGTTTCATTCCTAATTTTTTAGATAAAATTGTTTTAGTTTTTGAATAAAATTCTGTAAAAGGTCGTTAATAATTTTTAATAAAGTATATTTGAATAAACCTAATCTTTTTTTTTTTTTTTTTGATATTTCTATTTTAAATCGAATTTAAACTATTTAAATGTGAAATGTAATGTTTACAGTATTTTCTTCTAAAAATATTTTTTTTCATTGCAGGCAATGTCATATCCAATTAATTTATGTATATTAAAAAACGATTTTATCATTTATTTCTTACAGAAGTTTTTGTTCGAAAAAATCTTAATATTATTTCATTTTAGTTTAACAAACTCGCTTTATGAATAATCAGTAGAGAATATATGTATCTTGTAACCGAAAATTCTGTTAAGTGTTATATTCCCCTCCCCTCTCAAGAATGCAAAATATGTTTCAGTTACCTCTTGTTTGACATCGCAGTTCAGGTCGTGGTAGGCCATCTTGATCTCGAAGTCTACACTGTTGGCGACATCAGCTACACAAGAATTCGGTCTGGATTTGGCGTAGATTCTCCCATTAAACACTTTACTAGTTTTCACCTTGGCTATCATTTCCCGAGCTTTGCATTGGATTGTTACTAAGGGATCACAAAGGAGAAATAATTCGTTAATTAATATGAATTATAAATACTACAATATATGTTCAAAAAATCGAATAATACTTTAATGGTTGATGTGCAATAACTGATATTACAATGATTTTTTAAGCAAAAATAGTTACTTTAGTTTATAGTTTTATTTTAATGAGCCCATTAAATATATATTATGATATCTCAAATTCCTCATTTTGTGTATCGCTTTTCTACAAGTTAATGATTAATGTATTATTAATATATTAAATGTGTGTGTGTTTAATTTCTTGCTTCTACGAAATATTGATTAAAAATGAATGAATGAATAGAAACTGTTTCTGAATGTTCTAATAAAATAGGATTAAGTTGCTTATAACAGCTGAGAAATTTATTTTTCAAAACAAGAAGATTAAGGAAAAAGAGTTTGATTTATTGTTTTGGAATGGAAAGTGATTATGAGAACTTGTAAAGTCAAGTAATTGTCCTTATGTGAACTGAAAATGAATATGAATCATTTAAGAGTTTGAGAACGAGATGGATATGAAAAATTTTATTAGAGAAAACAATCTAACTATACAAAATGTAAGAATTTATTAGAAATAATCTGGATGAATGGACTGTTATTCTGACTTTCAAAAATTTTTAAAAAAGAAAAAAAGGTAATAGATTTAAAGAAACATATATCAATATAAAATGTATATTGTTAAATAAGAAATTTAAGTAAATAAATATGAAAATTAGTAGTGTTGCAATTGGAATATACATTTGCGAGGATCTCAAAAAATGTACTTTTAGGAACAAGAAAACTAATTTCTTTAGGATATTGAGAAAAAAAAAGTATTTAAAATTGTTTATTAGAAACAATGACCTTGAAACACAAATTCATCGAAAATTTTCAATTAAGAGACATAAGAAACTCCTAACTTGGTTCAGATGACTAAATGTGAATATCTTTGTGTTCCTAATTTTTATCAATGATTTTAAATAATTGGTTCAGTAACTAGGCAGTTTAATTTTGATTTAAGTTAACTTTGGTTTAGGAATTGATTCAGTAACTAGAGAATGGTCCCTGATGACCAATATTTAACTGTACACCAACTAATAAGTTACAACTGGAACTCCAGTTCATCATCATTCATAACTAATGTCAAAGATATTTATTTTTAAAAAGCTTCGCTCGCGTGCAAAAAGCCAATTGCTTGCGTATCTTTCACATCACAGTACAACAGGAAAGGTTTGATTTGTTGTGTCAACATTTACTCTGGTGAGCTAATTAGCAGAGAGCTGTTTCATTTATGATGAATCTAAATTTTGCTTACAAACTGATTGTAGATGTTATTTTATTTGTAAAGATTGCTGAGAGTAATATATATCAGTCATCAAATATTCTTGAAGAAGAATCATATGGAGAAGATATTGTTTTCGTTTGAAGTAATTTTTTGGGTTGACTTCTTAAATTTGTAAATGCTCAATTTTATAGATAAAATCTCATTGATCTTTATGAGCAAAATAAATTATAGTTTTTTGTGAGAAGAAAAGAATATTAGATCCACAAATGGATTACATAGTAAACATTTTTTTTTTTCAAACGGAAGTAATTCAATAAATGAAATGTATGGTTTAATCACTGAGTTTGAATCTCATCAAGTTTGTTTGTAATGCCTTGGAAAGACATTTAGCTGATCTTTGAGTTCATTGTGTCTCATTTCTAGAATTGTGTTTCTCGCAGTGCTAGGTTAAGTGACACCGATTGTTAAACAACGAAAGCTACAGGTTGCGTTTCTACTTTTTTGTATCTATATCTATCTGTGTGCGTGCTTGAGAATTTTCTACTTATTTCTCTAAGGACGAATTACTATTTTTGAAATTTGTATGCAGTGATTGTTTGAGAAACTTATAGTAACTTTCATCTGTTAGGCTATTTGATAAGTGGTAACACAAATTTAGGTTTTCTTTACTACTTCTATTTAAGCCTTTCAGTATTCACAGATATTTTTCTAAAGTAACAGTTTTCACTTCTATCCAAATCTTTAAACGAAGGATCGGCAGCATCATATGTGTCTCTAAAATGTTTTATTGCTTTTCGGGTTGATAATAAGTTCTGTTGAAGAAACTTTTTCTATATTAAATTAGCATAATTCAATTCATGTGTTAGGTTAAACAGCATAATTATCTGATATTTTTGTGTTGATTTATATCTAAAAGTTATATATTGTGGTTCAGTTCCACTAAATTTTACCAATTGAGCTTTGAATTGTAATATTAAAGTTTGGAAAACTAAGAAGATAGAAGAAGATATGAGCCGTTTATTTTGAAAGTGGCCGAACTCCATTTTTAATTTTTTTTCCGGTTACCGTGGTTATATGTAAGAATTACATATACCGGTTACATGTAACAACTTTATGTTATATATATATATATATATATATATATATATATATAAAGAAAATTTAAAGTAAAATTTTTAGATACACTTAAACAGAATGACTCCTTAATATCCTATACGTATATTTTTAAATTCTTTGAAACGCAAACTTAATCTCTCGATTTGAAGATAAAAATGCAGTTAAGCCACTTTAAAAATAAACGGCTCATATAATTAACTTAAAAGAATGGATGAAACGATAAACTCTGATTAAAAGGAGAGAATAATCTCAAAAATGAAAAACTCTGATCCGTATATCTGTTTGTAGTACAATATTTCACATGAATAGCAATATACTTGATGAATGCCGAAAACAAAGAAAATAAACATTTATTAGTCAGAATAATTCGAACATTGAAAGCATATTAAATTTATATTTGTTATAAATGTATAAATATACATTTTTATTATCTTATATATAATTTAAATTTTTCGATTGAAGAAAATAATACAAGAGAACATTTTTGAAATAAAGAATATCTTTTTATTTTTCCTCTACAGATTAAATGCTTTGATTAATTTTTATATTGTGTACGTGGTTTTCAGATATCAACACACCTAAAGAATAACTTATAAGATTTTATAACTTTCCACCACAGTCGCTATTGTTAATTTTTCCTTTTATTTTATAAATAAATAATCCCTAATTTTATGGGTGTTCTGTAAATAATGAGATATTTCTTGATGGACCAGGAAATGAATCAATATATAATTTTTTCCGATTGTCTTCCGAAAAATCGTGTAATATATTAGCAGCTTTTGTTCAGAACGAACAAACAGAAGAAATAAATGTAGTCTCATATTTTCTTTTAGTGTGTGTACAACACAATGCGTCTCAGAGGAAGAATTGAGGAAGTAGTTGGAGAGTACTGTACATCTCGTCATCTAGCCTAATGTGGCAGAACATATCTCTCGGCTCAGTTCGACAACGGACCGTCAACAAAAATATCCACCGGAAAAAAATGCTTCCGACTCACAATAAATTGAAAACAATTAGGTTCGCAGTCACGAGATTTTAACACGACAATGCATTTACTGTCCGCACCATTTTACCAAACCAATAAACGACTTTGGAATCGAAGGGTGTGACGCGAACCGAAACGGAAGGGTCAGTTGCGTATTTTGTCCCCTGGCACGTTCCCACTTGTCTCAGCCGCCGGTTCGACTGTAATTCTTAATCTTCCGATTAAGTCGCCATTGTTTTTGAAGATCTCCGTGACCCCATTTCATCGCAGCTCTTGTTACGATATTCTAGCCTCTTCCATACACGACTGTATCGACACATTCAATAGGTGTTTGCCTCGTGTTCCTTGGCACCACACGTAGAACAAAACTTATGAATCAAATTCTAATGATTTCAATCTTAGTAGAAATGCAACAAGATTTCGTTATAAGAACATTTTACGTTTTTCTTTAAGCCGAGTATAATGAGGAATACTACTATTTAGTTTTATTTCTTTTTCACAAATTACTTAATTAATTTCTTAGCTTTAGAATTCAGTTTACTTGAATAGCTTTAGAATTGAATATTAAAAGATATTCAAACTGTTTCCCATTAAAAAAATATTAGTAATTTGCTTTTTTTTAAGGGAAAGGACATTCCTGGGTAAAAAAAAATTAACCAGAACAAATATCAATATAGCTATAAAGCAGAGGTTGAATCCTGGGAAATAATAACAGAGGAATAAAATAAAGCACAACCAAATAATTCGTGATTTAAATCTTTCAATATATATATATATATATATATATTGAATGCCATATATAGATATAATTTCAAAAGCCAATGTCCAAAAAACTAACTAGATTTCTTACAAAATTATTTTAAAACTTTATTAAATGTCCTTTATTTTTGAATCATAAAAATATATTTATTTCAATTTAAAGTTAAAATATTGTATGATGAAATCTATAAATAGTAGGTAAAATTTTATTCAGTCATAATCAGCTCTGAAGAAGCACAGGCAATTTCATTCTATTTTTGTTTTTACAATATTTCTAACTTTTAATCAAGATAGTCAATAACACTGAAACACAATTATTCCCTGATATCTTGAAATTTACATTGTATAACACCTACATTTAGAAATAATGTAATTTTTAAATGATATATATATATATATATATATATATATATATATATATATATATCATCGCAACTCTTGTTACGATAATGTCCTGGAGTTAAATGGATGTTTTTATAGATTTAAAAACCTATCAGGAATTATAATTAAATGCATGTTAACGCTAACAAAGAAATATATTTCAAGTTAATGAGATGGAAATATTTTTGTTGATTGTCACTGATTTACATTTTATAAATCTATATATGAAAAAATTGTATAAATTTATAATAAAAATATTGATAAATAAACAAGGGAATCATTATGTGCTTAAGTCAATGCCACATTAGATTTTCATCCATAAAGGATTAAGTAACATCAATAATATAACTTGAATTAAAATTACTGAAATAAAAAAATTAAAGAATTTTCACACATATATTTTATTTAGAAAAGCAAACATGGCCACATAGTCTTCAATAACAAATTAAAATTTAAGAAATTTAATGCAGAAGATTGTAGTTCTGACATTTTTGACCCCGCATAATGAACAGCCTTACGGCTGAAGATTTTTGTAAGGGGTTCCAACTTCCAATATATCCTTACCTTCTTGAAAAGTTTTCATAGATAAGGGTACGTGTATATACATGCTGTGAGCGGCAAAATCCGGAAACCTCCCTGACACTTATACCAAAATACTTTCTCAAAAAAATAAATAAATAAAAAACAGCGCAAAACCATGTCCAGTTTTTCAATAATAGTTAAGATCGAATCTAGGACATTATACTCCAAAGAATATTTTTTTATATTAACACTTTAATACACAGTTTTTTAAAGCGCACTTGAATTAACTCGAGAGTACATGTTAAGTGCTTAATTGATATAGTGCATGAGTTTTATTAAAAATGCATACGTCGGTTGATGAGAAAAACTTTTGATCAAGATTAAATTTAATTTTTCCGTCACAGGCAAAACATTTGGAAATTGTTTAAAGAACTACACATTCAAAATTATTTCTTTTGTGCATGCTTCAAAATAAATGGTACTTTTGTGGAGATCACCATATAATCATGGCGAATCATCATGAAGAGCCTTAGTATACATTCAAAGAATTCAAACGTAACTGCTCTCGTAATATTTGGACATCATGAGAGATCATCCCTACATAATGGCATCTTCGATTGTTATTCATTGTTGAACTGCAGTTAAGGTAATCCGATTTTGTGGAGGATAATGGTTTGAATGGAGTATGTGACTATTGAAGGTCATGGGAAAAGGAGCCAAATGAAGACCGTTCGTTCCTGTAGGCATTCAAACATTTTTATTTTAATATAACGGGGGGTACCGGTTATGTTTTTCATGATGTATATATTTTTAATATTCCGGAACCCGAAGAAATATTTTTAACTGACTAAGCGTAAGTCATGACATCATCATTAAAAGAAAGAAGTTGAGTCATCAAGTTTCCTCTACAGCCATTTTTATTTAAACATTTCTTCATTTAAGCATGATCTTGTATTTAAATTTTACTCAAATTAATTTTATTTAAGAATATTATACAACTTATAAATTCTTAGCATTATTTGTGAAGAATGTTTTCATTTTTATAAAAGAAGAAAAATTCTGCCAAATTAAGTATATGTGATATATTACTTGCAAATATATTAAATGCTATGCATTGTAACCGTTATAAATATTATATGTATAAAATAGAAAATTCACTTTTCAAAAAATAATTATCATGAGCTACAAAATTGATCATGCATCAATTTTGTATTTCATGTTGTAATTCAAATCCAATTAACTATAAAATAATATGAAAAATAAGTCCAAATTACTTAAAATATTTAACAAGATACATCTATATTTAAACTTATGCATTCGGAATTTATAATGTTTTTAATTGTCTCTGCTTGCAAAGAGTGACATGTCTTAATTTGTTACGAATACGTTATTTATACAATTTAATTAGAAAATTCTTTTTTGTATTTTTAATTGTTACAAAGATATGAGAGGCTTATTTATCATACATTTACAGTATTTGACAGTATAAAGCCAGTCAATTATACTTTCCAGTGAATCAGTAAACTAGTTCAATGTATGTTAATGTATCATAAAATATGGTATCGTTTACGAAATGATCTCCACAAATAATGAAACTTTACTAATTGTTTCATAAAATTTTAAACTTTTTCTTGATATTCAATACTAATATTTATTTTCTGATCAAATGTACAACAATGTTAATAAACATAATTATTTTTAACAGATTTCGCTAACAGTTTTTTGTATTCAGTAAAATATAGTTATTTTTTTTATGTAAACCCAAAAAAATCTTATAATTTTTTTTTTTGAATTTTATGATATAGAAATATCATTTAGATTTTGAACGAAAATAATTGACACTTATAACTGAAATTTCTAAAATAATACGTATATTAAATCATTTAAAATTTCCAATTTATATAAATATGCATTATTTTCTTAAAAACAATGTGTCATATTTTCATTTCTATGGATTCATGTAAAGTAAATATTTAATAAATCACTAAAATTGCTAATTTATAAAATTAATTAGAAGGTAATGTTAGCAAATAAATTTATTTGAAAATATTGCTGTGAAAATAATTTTGGAAAAGATTTCAATGTCATTTCCTTTTAAAACGAAAAGCATTTAAAGTTGCTTATTATTTATCAATTTGAAATAATCTAGAGTGGTATTTTTGACTTTTATTTCATCACTTTAAAATTCTTATCTTATATAGAAAGAAGTATTTTGAATACGATCCCATGAGTTAAGACGTCTCTAAAGGAAGATTTCTAGACTGATGGGATAAGTTAATAAATAGTAAGTTTTGTTTTTGTGTGAAAGAGGTTCTTGCATGGTTGATGGCTTCTAAGACGCCAAATTTGTGAAGCAAAATCTTTTGCTTACAAATTTAAACAATAAACAGCTCCTTCGAAAGATATTGTTAGATTTTTTGAATAATATGGTCCTCTTTGAAGTATGTTTCACCATCAATCTATCTAATGTCACGTGGCAAACTAGTTCAAATCTGTATACCTCCACGAGTCTGCAATACTCGACACAGAAGATCTATATTTTCTCATTTAGTTCCTATTCTTTTCTTTCAAAAAATAGGGAAAAAAAGAAAACCCCGTCAAAACAAAAAACAAAAGTGTATCCTCCGAAATCAAGGAATGAGAGCTTTTTCCCATTATGCCTCTTCCCACCCCCACATGGCCTTGATTATAGGAAATGAATATTCCTTCACAGACTGTTGCTCGCATTAAAGATATGCTTCGATTCATTTTAGGCTTCTCCCCCGTAACATTAGTTAACTTCTCCGCGCATCTTTTTTTTTTCTTCTCCCCTCCCCTCCTCTCCACCCTCAACTCATAACTGAAGAGATGATGCCACCCGCCGTTCCATTTTCTGACAGACAGCATTTAATAACGGTTGCGATTTGCGGTTGCAGCGAAACAAAAAACAATTATGCAAGGGAAGATATTTCCGGCTAAGTCACGCTTGTTCCCGTGCATCCGAGGAAGCGTCTCAAGTCGCTTCCCCGGCTATGCGTCTCTGTCTCAATCGCCATCAATTCTAACGACTAAATTCCTTTCATAAAACATTAAGGAAGATAATAGGAAATCCGTTTGAGTTATTTTTTAATGACTTTAAAAGTAAGAACTGTCAGGAATTTTCTTGGAAATTATTTTAAAATATACAAAAATAAATAAAAGAGCCTCGGTAATCCTGTGTGGAAAAATGCCACTCACGTCAGAAGGAAGTACATTATCAAGCTGAAGAACATTTGCATATTAAAGGCTTCGACCGGTCCAAAGTTTTTCAGATAATGTGGCTTGATGAGAAGAAAAGATACCAGCTCAGGTATTGACCTCATCTGTTGACTGTTTATTCCAAATTACGTGGTGATTAATTGCATTTTTTTTTGGCTTATATCATCAGAAATAAGCAACCGGAAACCTGCCGCAATTACTTAATTTATTAAAAAGAACTCACAATGTCGGTAATACGTTAGATTAAGCTCAAAATTAAAGTAAAATTAAACATACAATAAAAAAAATCTGAATGAATAAATAGAATAAAATGTAAATCGTATATTCATTTGAATTATATCTCTGAATTGTATTAATCATGATTTAAGGAAGTTCAATAAAATAATAACAAATCTAATTATGGGGAATTCAGATGTAAATAACATCTAAGTTAAAATGCTTGTTTAGTAATTAAAAAAAATTATTTCTATATCTTAGACACTAATGAACGGATAGGTATTATATCTTCAGCAATATAGTTACACAGTTACATTTATAATAAATATAAAATAATTCTAATGTGGTATTGTTTAAATATATCAATTCTAATTTCAAGCGACACAATATATTTTTGTCACATAAAAGATATTGTAATCTAGTGTCTGAAAAGTTGCAACAGTACTTCAACACAACTGCTCTATAAAACGATACAAAATGTAAAAATAATATGAAAGAGTTTGATATCATAGCAATTTTGGGAAATTCTATAAAATAATATAGCTTCAAGTTGTAACGGATAACAGATCATTAAATTGCAGTCGCAATGATGGAATCAATAACAGAACAATTTCATGGATTTATAAATTATAAATATTTAATTGTTTTATCGGTGAAAATGGGCTTTAGGTCCCCTATTTGGCGAGTCTTCAAAATCACACATGCCCTGGTGAAAATTCTAGCGCTATTTCAAAGTAAAACTTAATTAGCGACCAATGAAAAGGCTAAAACAAAAGAGTAATTAATGAGCATGCGCAAAAGAGCGCATCAAATTCGCGAGTAGGCGAAGTAGGGAACCTAAAGCGTAAATTAATCTTTTTATCTTCTCTTTTAGATTGTTTATTTATTTATTCAATTTTTCTGAATCTAAATATATTTAAGAGTAATTTTTATACATAAATTTTGTTAATTAAAAAGATAAAGACATTTTTTAAAAATTAATAATTCCTTCTCTTTTTTACCCCCTTTCAAATGGTTGTATTTGAAGCTACTCAATTCTTTGGACTCTATTTTCAAAAAATAAAGGAAGATTTTTTTAATAGCAGAAACATATAACTAAATTCTTATTAATTTATATAATAATCTTTTCTGGTAATTTTTAAACTGCATATATCTTTTCATTTTTGATGGGTCATGTATTCATATGGACATATTTTTTCCATTTATCACTGGAGAATGATGATTGTGGAACTCTCAGTATTGCTTTCTATTCATTCAGATATGTATTTTTTTCCTTACATTTTCTTGCAATATCAGCTTTCAACATCAATTAATCAAACAGTTATTGCAACTGGAGAGCTAACGAGCATGGAAAATAGAATTGTGATAAAAGGATATGCGTCAACGATCTGATAAAAAATATATATATGCATATAAAAGAGAATAGTTCTTACCATTGTAACAAGCTGAGACCTCATAGGTGGTGACTCCAGGAATATCGAGATATGGATCCTGAATATGCGTCAGCGTGGACACGGAATGATGTGAAAGTCTGCAGACATGCTGGCTTGGGTCTCCATAATCGAAGGACTGGCACCTGTAGTTGACGCTTAGGCATTTTTGGCGACATTCGTCTAAGGAGTTGACGTCCTGATAAACAGCGTCAACTGTTTTCAACAGCTTGCCATTCAATTTGCGAAATTCGCATAACCTAACAGGATCTGAGAAGAAAAAAATTGCAAGTTGAATAAAATAATAATGTGAATAAAATCATAGCCAAAAATTAATTTATTTGTCCGAAAAAAGTTAATTAGAAATTTTTATTTACTTAAAGTTTTACAGGAGAAGGAGATGTTTATTTAACTCTTTTAAAAATTAAAAATGCATTTTTAAATTTAGTTCAGAAATCTCTATTTATTGTTTTTTTAAAACAAATTAAGTTTAAATTTTGAAAAAAAACTTGATTTGAAAAAAGATATATTGCTTACTGCTGTATTTTTCTGTAATGTTTTAGCCAAAATGTTTCTGTCACTTTGAAGTTTTTATATGATGACAGATTTTAATTTCAAAATGTCAAGAAAAAGGAAAAATTGTTTTAAATGAAAAAGAAATTCTTTAAAAGGTACAGGTTAAGATACTTTGTTAACTCTTAAATATTTATGAACTTAAATCTGGAATGTTAATTTATATATATATATATTTTTTTTTTTTTGATATTATTGATTTATACTATTTTACGATCTATGAAGATATTTAAAGTTCTAAGAGATTTTTGAGTAGACTTTCAAACACACAGTTTTTGTTTATTTTTATACCTTTTGAAATTCATACCTCTCTTGTACTTGACCATATAAGTTTCATTTAATATTTTCATTATCATTTGCAACACATAGAGAAGTATTAGGTATTAAAAGATTGAAGTAAATTAAAACTAAAATTAGTGCCTTCTATTATATTTTAATATATTTTTCACTTTTAGACATATCAGGAAATTGCCAATTATAATTGATTTTAATTGAAATTAATGAAATTTTTAATCAAGATTTATCAAATATCTCTAAAACTTTTACGTGCGTTATATCAAGCGTAATTATAATATTTTCACATTAAATTGAAAGAGGATTTTTTTGATAACAAGAAAAATTTTAATATAAATGTCTTAAAAATAAAAATATAAATACTTCAATAAGACAAAAATTCCTTTGTTTTAAATTTCTAAAAGTGTTCAAATAATATAAAATATGTAAAAAAAAAAAAAAATTGAAATTATTTTTCAATATAATTAAATTATATATGAGTTTTTACACTGAAAAAAAATTTTAATGCTGAAACAGGAAATTCATTTCAAAGATTAAGATATACTTCTTTCGTGTAATTCTTATTGATGTTTTTCGTTACTAGAGCAAGAGTTAGAACTCGTAATCTTGAATAAAAATTTTGCTTCTAACACGTTTAAAAAATAAAATATAATGAACTCGTTTAGCTTTTGTGAAGCTTCGTTGAAATTTGGCGTAGTGGGCACAGCATGAGATCACTTATGCGGAAGCGTGGATTGGGTGATTGCTGCCAACGGCTGGCAGTTAAACTTTCACCCGTTACCTGCCTTTATCTTTTTATGCCCGGGAGGTGTCACTTGCCCTCTTAACTTCCTCCCGCAAGGTTTTTCCCCATCACTCGGTTATGAATGTCACACAATATTCTTCTTAATGCCGTGAAAACGCTATTATGAAACATTTTTCACATTGAATAAATTTTGCGGTTCAGATCTTGTCGGCGATATGTCGATTCTTCTCTCCAAAGTTGTTCGTGTCATTGGGTTTATTTCTTTTCATCCTGCTTTGAACGATTATGTTTTCTTTTGACACAAAAAATATCCATTTCATGCATGACTATACACTTTTTCAATCTGTGTGAAGATGAGAACTGTAATTTCGAATAAAGCACCCTGGTCGTGTTCTTTTGGATGCATGATGAAATTCCTTTCAGAAAAGGATAGCATAAAAAAAAAATTCTTTCTTCTTCTTTTGCTCGTAAACAGGAACAAAAAATAGACATTAAGCTGATGGTGAAGTTCTTTTCTAAAGCTTATTCTGAATAGAGAGCATTCGATTTAATGTGAGTTCTACTTCTGTTGTAATCAAATTTTCATAATAAAATGACCAATCAATTTATTTTTAATAAAATATGCAACTAAATAAAATAAACTATCTCGACACGTTTATTTAAATTTAAAAAACCAAGTGCTCAACATTTTGTCTTTAACAAACTTTTTTAAGTGATTATATGTTAAGAACATTTTCATAAATGTATATGCGTATATTTTTTGAACAAACTCTTTATTTTTAAACTCTCGTATCTTTTCTGAAACAGCGGACAAGTAAGAAATTCCTGGTGTGACAAAAATATTAAAAATAGAAACATGTATAAATTCAAATGGAAATTTTGTATAAGTAACAAATTATGAATTAGTTAACTTAAAGTAATATAAAATTAACTTATAATATAAGTTTAAAATAATAATTGTATTTTCTTGCGCGCGTATATGTCAAAATGTATTTAATGAAACTTTTAATGTTGCTAACGTGTATGTATAATTTAATAATATTTATATCATTGATTTATTATTCTTTATATTTTAATCAGTTTACCCCCAATAAATCTTTAAAAATAATGAAATGTACATCTGATTTCAGAATCAAATATTTAAAATAAATCTAATATTGTAAATGGGGAAAAAAAGAAACAGAAAATTTGTGAACCTTTGTAAAATGTATATTTACATTTTTCACAAATTGAATATAATTTTAAAAAAAATGAGAATTTTCTTAAATTAGATATATTATTTATGAGTAACTTTTGTGTTATTAATTTATAGTTATGTAATGGTGTCATTTTTCTATGAATGAGTCTTAATTACGCAGAATAATTTTCACTTAATTTTAATTTTAAATAATTTTATATCAGATCAGAAACTATTCATCATGCCAAAGTATTATTCACAAACTCAACATGACATGGTCAACATTATTTTCGCAAATTATCATTAAATTATTTTGATACAACAGATATATATATTTAAAAATAACTATCTAACTTTAAAATTTTTTAAAAGTTGTAAATAAGAAAAATTTTAAGATATTTGGACCCTTACTCATCGCTTTGTGTTTTGGTAAAGTAACACAGATGTTCAAAAGAAGTAGCCATCTTTTCTTTGGTAAGAAAAAATGGCATCTTTATTTGAACATTTGTGTTTTACAATGAATAACATTTTGCAAAGTTAATTTCTGGAAATGTGTCATAAACATGAAAATTGTAAATGTTGTGGTGATAATTTTTATCATTTTAATCATGCCAAATACTTAGGATTTAGCGTTATTTGAAACCCTTCCCTATAACAAAAAAATAATATTTTGCCGCGTTTTTTCTTCCGTAATAAATAACTAATTGGATGAAACTTTTTTTTATTTTCTTCTGAGCTTTAATTAAATGCAAAATATATATTATAGAAATATATTATTCCTTCATACAGGAATAAGGAAATGTAGTTTTGGATTTTTACTACATTAAATAAATAAAATAATGTAAAAAAAAAATATGTAAATATATGGCAAAAGTTCAAGTAATTGAAAAAAAGGCAAGTTAAAATCGTTAATATATTCTCCGGCCTAACTTTCTTTTTCCGCC
>JAPDSC010092997.1:0-28765 GCA_026290005.1 Latrodectus geometricus | reverse complement strand
AGTTAAAATCGTTAATATATTCTCCGGCCTAACTTTCTTTTTCCGCCGTCTTGTTTCTCCTAATTACGAACTGAAGAGGTAATAGATACTCTTGATGCTTTTTGCTTCCACTTGATAATCACGTTCATCTTCAAGTCATTGCCTCCACCTGGGAGCAATAATCCTCCTCAGGAACATGCGGTTACCGTTAAATAACTTTGAAATAATTACTTTAAGTTATTATTAGTTCGCACTTACCACCAGCTTATGACACAAAATACAGTTTATACCGTTACGAGTTTTAAAAAGATTTTCCTTTTTACTGCACAAAGTATCAAAAAACTAAATTTTCGTATAAGAATAGTTCATACATATCCTTGTAACTGTCAATTAGTTGAAAATTAGTGGCAAACGTGAAAGAGGATTTTGTTTTTTAATTTGCATTGTCGCTATCGCTTACGCGATATCATATCTTTAGCGTCTAATCTTTTTTGAGTTAGTTTTAATTGTAAGAGAAACAAGCAATTGAAAATAAGGAAGTGGTTTTTAACAAACTGTTTAATAGTTCGTTTGACTAACTCATTTCGTTATAAGAAAAATTTACTTTTGGAATATTTCTACTTAGAAAAGAATAGAAGGAAAAAAAAATGAATCTATTTTGTTCTGTAAATCATGCGTCTTTCAGATAAATACAATGTAATGACCCCAGATTAGTTGTTTTTTATATTTTTAATATTGTACTGGTTACTTACATTTGAACAAATGCTTAAGAAATGTGTAGATAATAAAATATTTGCTTATTCTTTGAACTCTACGAACAATTTGATAATTATTAAGAAGCCACTGAAATTTTTTTCCTGACTGCATTTAACAGTAAATGAATAGTTTACATCTTTTTAATCAATATAAGAATAAATAACGCGTTGTGCCAATTATTTTATTTATCCTTTTCATCAAGTTATATTAATTAAACAACGTTTTCTTAATCGCGATTAATTTGTTTTCGCGGTTAATTTCTTAATCGCGATTAATTCTGTGATTTTTTTTAATATTTTTAGGAAAATATCACTTATTTTTTTTAAGGGATTAAATTTCTATTAAAGTGTTATCACAAATCTAGAGTATTTTTTCAATCTGAAAGAGATTAATTAAAAATTCAAAAGTTAGGATTGCTGATTGGCTAAATAATAATTTGGGAATAAAATTTTCAATGGTGATTTGGACTACTTTTTTAAATTACTCGAACTACATAATTCAGAATAAAACATTTTTTTAAAAAATGTGTTTCATTATTAAAAAATGAAAAATGTTCGTAAAGAGTCAATCTAGAATTAATTAAAAAATTATCTTGTAAAAAGAATTCAAAGTAATTTTTCTTTAAAATGTTGCCAGGAAAATTTATAAGAAAAAAATTATTTTATAATTTAAATATTATGCACCATAAAATTTGTATCGAAGCATAAATAAAACAATAATGGATTTTAAAGGATATTTTAAGTATCTGGACGAGATCCTCTACACATTCTTATTTCTTTTAATTTTCCTTTTCATTCATCATTGCAACAAATTCAATTATTGAATAAAATAACATTTTATTTTAGTTAGGAAATCACTCTACTCTTGAGATTTTAAGTTATAAAATGAATTAAAATGAAAAAAGATTTGGAAAAAGGGAAGCGCTTAATAAAAATATCAGTTTCATATGATTATTAAAAGAATATATTATAAATGTTGTACTTAAAGTTTCCTTTTATCTTGTGAACCACTTAAGACACGCTGTTCAAGCTTTTCAGTCCATTCTTAAGAAAGAGTTTTTCATAAAAGTTCAAAAGTCAGCTGGAAGTTCCCCTTTCGCAATCTTTCTGACAGCTTCCTTTTACGGGTGCAACTCCTTTTACAACAATTTCCTTGAAGTCAGTGCTTTCAGAACGTTAAATTGATTCTAAACATTTCAGCCAACGAATAGCACTTCCTCTTTCTCGATCAATAAAGTCCCCAAATAAATAGCTCCAATAGGAAGCCTTCTTCTACCAAGAATTAAAACTGCCACCTTCCGCCTTTAATCTCTTATAAATAGTGAATTAACAAGAAGGCAGCTTGAGAAGTGGGAAACAACGCATCGAGTTGTTGTGAAGCGCTGGATTTGACCTGCCGGTAAAAAATTCTTACCTTGACCCAGAGGTTGTGGGTTTGTCTTTAAGGAATACCCTCCGGCTTCAACACCCGATATATAAATGTTTATTTCGCCTGAGTGACCTGCAGGACTAGTGAAAAAGTTTTCCAACTGGAAGTTTCATCTGATGACCTTTGTCATGACCTCAGACGCGCCTGGGAGAAAACACTCGGTTGAGGATGATTTGGTGCACTTAAGATCATAAAAGAGGATTTCGAAAACAAGCTTATCGTATTAAAAGTGTGTAACCGTCTGTTACTGTAAAAGAAATAAATCGTTATCTATATAAGGTAGATTGGAATCACTCTTCGTGGCCTACAGTGGCATAGAATCCCACAATGAACCACATGAGAATGTGTGTTATTTCAGGCAATGAAGATTAATTTTAACCGATCTTAAATAATTAGGATTAATTAAATAATTAATTTTTTGTGTACATTTCAACAGTGATATACAATATTCGAATTATTTCAGTAACAAATAGTGCAATAATTTAAAAAAACCAAACTCACAAAAAGTTAGTCAATTGAAACAAGATTTATTATCTAATTAAATCTTACGTAAATTTAATACAATCTAATATCAAATTATTTTTATAGAATAACTGATTTTTAATATTTTCATCTTCTTTCCGACATTAGTTTCTAAGCTTCATTTTATGCATTTTGTAGTTGCTATTTTTAAAAATCTTCTAATTTGACATAAATATGAATTCGCGATCTCTTTTCTGTATGTAGATATATTTAAAGGTAATATTCACTCATCTTGTGAAAAACGTACAAATTACAATTGTTCACTTCATGTAAATAGCTATTTATTTTCAAGTGAAAAGAATAAAAGTTGTAAGTAGTGACAAAATAGTTTATATGGTGTTATCAATGGAAATTTTGCCGCCCAACCTGTCTAGTGGTTAGAATGCCAGACTACAGATGGGTGGGACCTGGGTTCGAATCCTGGCTCGGGCATGGATGTACTTTCTCTCTCTCTCTCTTTCTTGTCTTTGTCCTTTCTTTGTGTGTGAATGGTTGCCTACCCTATAAACGGGTACTTATGGCATGTGTGTACTGAGAAAGTCGGACTCCACACCAAATATGGTTCAGTTGGAAAAGTGGAGCCGCGCACCCCATATTGCCTGCCTGGCTGGCACACAACAACAACAATGGAAATATTTACAAAATTATTCTGTTCTTAATTTAAAACTAACAATTTTAAAGCTCTATTTTTAAACTAGCTTTATTCGTTAACAAAGTTTATTACTAATATCAATTATTAATCCACAAATATTAAGGATAATATGCCAGAAAAAGTTTCTAAACAATAGCGAAAAATTTATGCTAAATTTTGAATAGAATCTAATTTGACTGATTCCTTATATTAATATAAATATCAACAGATTATTTAAAAAATATATGTATTTCCTTGGCTTTAGTAGTTTCTGGCATTTAAATTTAGTTTCAAATCATGAGAATCTTTGTTCAGATTGAAAAATAAGTCAATTCATAATACTAATACTAACAGTTGTACAAACAATTTAATTGCTACATTTAAATTTACGACAATTTAAAAACTCTCTTGAAAATTGTGTTTAAGGGATAAAAAAAATTGGAGGGAAATTTTAGAGGAAATAAAATACAATTCTAAGAAAGCGTGCTTATAAAGTTATTATGAAAAGTTATGTTATTTACAGTTTTATATAATCTTAAAGATTTTTTCTTTCGTACAAGCAAGAGAAAAACTAGAATACTGTTGTGACAAACTCAACTAGTATAGCAGCACATGTTAACAGAAATTGAAACGTGAACACATTATTTTTGATACACACCTGAAAAATCAAAAGACCTAAAAAATATTTTAGCGTAATAATTTTATTGTGAATTGTAGTTTTGTAAAAAAATTATATTTAACAGAAACTCGTATTATGTTTAAAAACTATTTTTATTCTTATAAGAATAATTAATTTATCATTTTCTGTCTTTGACTAATAATAATGCAAAGTGTTTTTGTGATTTTTAAATTAAAGATGATAAATTTCAATAGTATAAATAACATTTAATCAATCTAAAGCATCATTCTAAAAAAGATAATATTCTGCAACTAATAGTCATTTTTCATATCTATTTATATAAATTAAAATGAAAAACATTTCGCATAAATTTGTAAAAACTGTAAAATTCGAATGGAAATATGTAATAAAATGATGTAGAGCAAAACAAAATCGGAATTCGTGTAATATTTGCTGACACATAAACTCTTAAAATAGCTTTATTATTTGATGTAAAAGAATAAACAATTTAACAATAAATATTTATTAAGAGATATTCTTAATAAATTTTGATAAGATAATATTGTTCCATATAAGCATTTATAATTGGAATCGTGATAAAAAAAATAATTCTAATTTAACTAATATCATACCAAAAGACGTGACTTTAGTCTATCGGGTGCGAATCATTGGAATTAGAAATCAAATACAAGATTCAGCTTACTGATCACGTAGAAACTCGAATGAAAACAATAGAAATATTCAAAGTGCGGGAGTAGATATGTTACGCTTCTTATCGAAATTGAATCATTGACAATAGTACTTTCTTTTCCCTTTCATTTGTCCGATCTTGCTATAAAGATATACTTAAAACTAGAACGAACATGAATTACATCGATGAGTGAGCGACTCGCGTTAACCCTTACCTTATCGAATGCCATGCCATGAATAAAAAAAGATGGTTCCGCTAGATTGCCGCTGAAAAGGTATCGAAGAGCGATTGGAATTTCTGTAATATTTATTCTATGAAGAGATTTGCAATTAACTAAAGTAAAAACTCGTCTAACTATCGTGTTGATCAGTGTTAATGGTTGATGAAATACTTTTAAATAAACATTAACACAATTAAAGACTAGGTTGAAACGAGTTTAAAAAAACTTTTAGTGTTTAAACTGTACTGAAATAGTGTGGTGAGGATTTGCAGGAGGGAAACAAACGTAGATTTATGTTGTCTTAGCTCGAAAAATTTATAATGAATTAGGCTAAGACATATTTATAAAAAGTGTGGGCTTTAGAAATTCAAGCTGATTATCGTATATAAAGGATGTTTATATGATTTATTTTGTTTGTTTATCAGTGCTAGATCACTTTCGGTTGATTCGGGTTGGTTAATTCGACTGTGTGTGTGTGGCAGCTATTGTTTAAAGTGGATACCGAACCAAAACAAACAGCCACAATTGCAGTAGAATGAACTGAGTTGTTGAACTTAAGGACACAGAACTCTAATAATCCAGCTGTCTATTACATTTTTATAACCTAGAATTTCTGTGCTATGCTTCATGATGTAAATCATCAGTTCTTAATAAATTTATAATTATTTAATTTCATATTCGTTAAATTTTCAGACGTTTCTTTTACACTATTGTTTATTGAAGCTGACATTGTATTCTTTGTATTGAAATGTTACTGAATTTCTCACTTAAAAACTAGTCAACAAAAAAAAAAAATTGATCTGATTAAATTTTTTCTTCATTTAGACCAGATGTTATAGAAAATATCACAAGTGTATGGATTATATTGAGAGATATGAAAAAATGCCACACATTTCAGTGGGAGAGACCGGTTCATAAGATAGGAAGTCACCATGAAAATAAAATAACGACCACGCTCTCTATATCCCACGAAAAGAGAACTAATAGTTTAAGAAGGCACCCAGGGAACCAGTTCTTCCCCACGCATTTTTCACTGGCACACTGAAATCTCTTCCTTCCTAACCCGCAATCTCACTCTGATGATTTTATTCTTCGCCTCTAACCTTGGCCATCAGGGGAAGAAATTATTTTTCTGTAAGACAATACGGAAGAGAAGAAGGGACCATTCATCCTCCTCATACAAAACATCTACAGTTCGTATCAAAAAGTCGTGTTCCGTTTGGCTTCCTGTATCAGCAAAAGGAATTCTCCACAAAGATTTTTCTATCCGTCTCGTGACATTGAAAATGAACAATGTACCGAAATCGACCGTGACACGTAACTATTTAGTCTAGTTTTTACTGTGTGTTATTGTTATTTTTAATCTTGTTTCAATAGGAATGTTGTGTGTGTAAACAATTGGGGAAAGGTACTTCACCCAAGGGTCCAGATAAGTAAGCAATGAGAAAAGAAGTTCGAATTCTATCTAATGGAATGGATGAATGGATTTGTTATTGTTCATTTCCACTGTCAGCTCATAAAACCGAAGATAAAGTTGTAAAGGATATTTTGCTTTGCCAATAGCCCCACTTAAAATTGCACAGGCTTATAAATTCCAGAGGTCCCACGATGATTTTGTTTCTTCCGCTTCAAAGATCACCAAATATCTTGAAATAATAATCTCTTAAAATATCCCATAAAAGTTTACCTTGTTGGGTCAGTGATTTCTTATTTTGTTCAACCAAAAATCGAGATGAATTTTTTTTAGATATTTTCTTTGGCATG
Source organism: Latrodectus geometricus (assembly GCA_026290005.1). Classification (NCBI taxonomy): domain Eukaryota; kingdom Metazoa; phylum Arthropoda; class Arachnida; order Araneae; family Theridiidae; genus Latrodectus; species Latrodectus geometricus. The sequence continues at coordinate 22,155 of JAPDSC010092997.1, read as the reverse complement.
CCGTTTATTTTTCGATTTTATCTCTATACTGCTTTTCATAATTTACAAAATTTAAACGAATAGTGGAAAGAAAGAACTAGAAGAATTGATATTCATAGCCCATACAATTATCGCTTGGTAATTAATAACCATTACATTTTCTTAGACATAACATTATATTTTTAGGACCTGAAAGCTAGCTTTGGATGTAAAAAGAAAAAACACTGAACACTTTTAAAAACTCTTTAAGTATACATTTTTAATAACAAATGCCAAAAAATTTAATTTAATTAGCTTTGAACAATGAATATTGAATGTGTGATCATTAAAGTTACATAAGCACAATAAAATTCGTGTTCGCGAGCAGCAAAGATTAATTATGATGAAATTTGGTTTTCTGCATGTGTGACTGCTTCACTTTTCGAGCCGAATTGGCTGTTGTGCTCTTGACTTCAGATCAACAATTCATAAATTGGATTCTAACTCGAAAAAGGATATTTGTGGCTCAGTATTCAACATAAGTTACAATTCTTTGCTTACTTTGTCTTCGTGTGCAAAAATAAGAGAAAGAGAGACAATCTAATAGAATCTTCTCTTATAATTTATAATGTAATATCATATTTGAAAATGGATTCTTTATTGCACTTTGTGTTATCTAGACATGCTTAGAATCTAGATAACATGAAGTGCAATAAAGAATTTGTAACGTGATGAAATGGAGCTCATAAAGAAACAATTCTGATTAGCCCGGAATGCATTATTTGTATCAGATTTTATTTAGTTTCTTTCTGGAATATTTAATCAAATAGAAAAATATATATTCCTGGTTATATGTATGAGTAATATTATAAGAGACATTTCTATAAAGAAACGCGAAAAATAATTATTTCTTATAATATGCGAGATTTTTTTTTTAACTTTTAGGAATTAATATGTTTTTGGAGTGGTCATTAATATAGATTGAATTAAAGAATTAAATAACATAATATAAAAAATTATGTTCTACCTTATACACCTCCAAAGTATCAAACTAAAATAGAAAGAGTTATTCAGTATAATTAACTTTAATATAAAAGATTTAAGTTTATCTCTTTTTCAAAGAAATAAAAAGAAAAAAAAAATACGTTGAAAACATCATATTATTTCATTGCTCATGTGAATCATGATCACAACAAAAAAAATCTTATTAAATTTTTTTAAGGAAACCAATTCCGATATTATGAAATATACCATAGAGAATAGTTTCATTTTGTAACTTTTCAAACTTTAACATCTTTGATATTTAGATTTCCACCGTTTGATATTACATCTTTCTGAAAATGTTTTCTAGGAGTCTTATACGGTCTTACTTTTACCATGCTTTTCATAGATAGCTAAGCTTATAATCAATCAACAGGAATAGCCAATTGCAATAGTCGAAAGTGACATTATGAATTCGGTTATAGTTTTTATTTATGGCACATAAGGTATATTGTAATTCATGTGAAAAATGGTTGAAATATTCAGATCACACTATTGAAGCATTGCTATCGAATATTTAGTTTTAGTTTTAGAAACATAGACAATATGAATTTGATATATAATTGGTTTAAATCATAAAAACAGAACTGTAACAGAACAACGACCTCTAACGGGGAAAAAAGAAATGACAAATAATGTTCTAAGCTCAAACACTAGAGAGACTGCTGCTGTTGCTACTGCTCGTAGATGTCGTTAAGAATTGTTTAGTTCTTAGGTTATGTTTGTTTTTATATTATATATTGTGTGTGTGTTATTTTTCACTCTGTGGAATATGATGTTGATAAATAATAAAAAGAATATTTAAAGCTAGCCGTGGTGTAGATTATTCCTCACACTTATCCCACAGAAGATGACAGCACTACATTAATTTATATAATTACGTAATGCATTTTTTACATTTATGAATCCTTCACTAAATCTAATTACAAAAAATTAAGTTGAAGTATTATAAGCATGGATTTCTTTTTTTAGTTTTGAAAATTCCTATTTTGTGCTTATGATAATATTTCACATCTGCAGGATTTGAAAGGAGTGATTCATTTGTGCAATTCGCTCGCGTGCGTAAACAATACCACCTTCATTAAAAAAAAATTTCTTATCCACCATAAGTAATTTAAAGTCAAAAAATCATCAAATATGGATGAAAAATTTTGCAAGAAAAACACACATGTGTTTGTACATCACTTTATGCACCTAATACAAAAGTAATGAAATCTCACGTTTACCCTTTTTAACATCAAAAAAGAAAATAGAACATATTATACAAAAGAAAATTTCTTGAAAATTTTGTCACAATACTTCATTTTACAGTAATAAAAAATAAATTACAAATTGTTCCATAAAATTCGATGAAAGGAACAACTTTCTCAGTTTTAAAAGTGTATGCACATGGTTTATGTGCTTGAAAATAATGAATAACTTTTTATTTTACATTTATCATAAATGAAGATTAAAAATTATTCTATAAAATACTGATTTATTAAATAAAAATTCCTTCCTTAAAAATATTTCATCTTATATGAGGATGCCAGTAAAAAAATAATAATAGAATTCATTGAAACACAAAACATGTTATTATAACTTTTGCAATTTTATTGTTCTATTAATTCTTTTATTTTTTGCCTACAGAAAGTAATGAATCAAAAATGACAGCAAACAAATCTACCCCACACTCCATTGGTAGATAGAAGACTAAGATATATGGTATTCGAGTTTTTCTTGCCACCCGCGTTTAGTGGAGCATGGTGCATCTTCATTCCTGATGGACCCCACCAGAAAAACAGAAGTGCAGCGAACCGTGAGTGCGCGACCTAGTCATCAAGAATCTTCTTGAAACAAAGGAAAGCATCGGAAATTGTATACTTGGGTGCCTTATTCCTTTGTCATCATTTTTTTCTTCTTCTTCTTGCAACCAAATCAATTTCTTCCGATTCCCAATTTAGAAGTCCATCGAGCATTGCAAGATAGCACGCGACGTTCGTCAAAAATTGTTGCCATGAGCATGGGTGTCACTGGGGTAAAAGGTGAGGGTCAGTGCCTGGACATAGCCATGATTGTGGATGCGACATGGGAGAAGAGAAACAGTGTCACTGGAAAATCTGTGCAAAAAATGTACTTAAAACTCAAATTGGGGGATAAATTTTATTGTTGTATTCTCTCAGGAGAATAGCTCATTCATGGAAAAACATCTCATTGGTCGAGTGACCGAGATTCCCTTGTTTATTTGACGCTATTTATTTTTCTGGACTTGTGTCCTGCAGAAGTCTTATTTTGAATGGACTGCGTGTCATCTTTGTTTGAATTTGGTTTTTAGAATCAATCAAAATTTATAAAGCATGTATGTCATGCGATTTTGCAAGGTGTTCCATTTCGAGATCAAGTAAAAAATGCGATGAAATATGATATTTAAATATCATCTTTATGAAGATATTAATATTTCATTTTAATAACAGCGCAGATTATATTTTATCTTTATTAAATCCTCATGTCTATAAATATAATTTAATATTGTGATATTTAGCTTTAAAAAATATCGGCTATGTAATATTTACAAATAATTTAGTATTTTTAAATTTTTAGTTGTTAATGCTATTTTAAAATTAAAATCCTTTCACTCGCGAATAAAAAACTGCTACCTGCATTTTCTATTCTTCTTTAAACTTTATACATTTTTCAAAACATTTCTGAAATATATATTTGTCAATCCAATTTAAAAACGAGATATATTTTGTTCTTAAATAAAACTAGAAGGGTGAATTTTAAAATCTTGAAATAATAACTTAGACAAAAACTTTTTTTACGTTCTTTTCTTATAAGCAAATCCCCACACTTTAAATTTTCTTACAATTTTTATTTCTGACATTGATTTGTCTTTAAAATAGAAAAATTGTAAAATGATTTTATTTTTATGAAATGTATAAGAACAATATTTTAGAATAAATAAATTAAATGTTTATTTAAATATATGTTTTTCATTAAAAGTTTTTTAAAAATATGTTTTCGATTTTTTTATCGAAGTGTTATTTTTATCACTAAAACTTAACGGTTTTTTTTAAAACTTTATTCTTATATATAACTTAATTTGTTTATAAATTTAAAGCATGTATGGATCAGTTTTATTCAAACTGTTTTATAAGTTGAAAAGGACTAATGAATATAAATATTTAGTGTCAGCTTAACATCGTCTGTTTTTTAATAAATAATAAGATTTTTGATAAATAATATCAGAAACTGGGAGTAAAAATTAAGCATTCCAATTCCAAATTACAATGCAATCTCTTTGATATGAGTATATGAGTATATGCAATCCATGAGAATCATTTTCAATATATGAAAGGCTATGAAAATCAAACGGAAATTGTGAATAGCGAAGCAATGTGAGTTACTTACCATCTACACAATTACTTTCCAAGTAGTCAACACTTTCGCTGGATGGACCAAAATATCTGCTGTTTGCTGTCAGTGTGAGAGAAGTTCTGTCCTTGTCACTCAAGAAACATTCTCCTGTCACTCGGTTGTAGTTTGCCGATCGACAACGGAACTGGACTTCATTTAGACACAGCTCCATGCAAGCTTCTCGAGACATGACGATGGCCGAGCTACGAGCAACATCTCGAAGTTCATAACCATTGACACGTTCAAACATCCAATCCCTATCACATTTTTTGCGACCTGTGGAAGGAAAAGCTCATGAGACATCTGGAAAGGTATAGTTGTGAATCTCAAACAATTTGCAAAGAAATCAGAAAAATTATAAGCTATCAAAGATCTAGAAATTTGTGTATTTGATTAATGGTTATTCTCGTGATTGTATGTTAACTCCAAAAATCAATGCTAATAATTATCATGAGTAAGGATTCACGATATCTGCTAACGATTCTTACAAACTATTAAAATTTACAAGTTTTCATACACATAATTAGAAGTGTATCAAATACCGATATGTAGGTATAACTATTTACGGTAAACTATACTTACTGGTAAAACTATATTTTAGGATGCCCCCTTGGCAAACATGACGATTTTTGTTTGGCTATTGATTTTATTGGCGATTTTTGTTGGCATAGAACAATCAATTGCTCTGTTGCAATCAGAATACGATTGAGTTTTGCCCAGCTTGGCAATCAACCGCAACCACAACTTGGCGAAAAACAAGGGGGTACCCTTAAGTATAGGCTAACCGATAATTTTATCAATTAACTGATTACGCTATTTTTTATTATGAAATGTCAATTAGTTTTAGATAACCTTTTGAAAACACATTTAGTTGATAAAATGATTATCTTATTAATAATGTAATAAACTTCATGATTGGTCTTAGTCAGCTTTTTTCAAAATTTCAAAACATTGTGTGTGCCTTTGAATACACAAGAAGAATATTTTCGAGATACACAGTAAAATTGAATTCATAGAATATTAAATTGAAGAATTATTTACAATTATGAGAATAGAGTAACGGTAACCATAATTCATGAAATTGTATTTATATTAATTTGTGCAAATTTGATATTATGTTATAACTTAAAGTGAAGGAACCCTTGAGTACATTCATAATATCCAAATTTAATTTAATTTGTTTATTATTCTATTGTCATCTTTTTGCTCCAGAAAGCTCATTCGACTGGGATCAATGGTTTTCCATAAATTCTGAATTCTTACAAGCTTTCATTCAGAGCAGTTAATTAAACGCACTCTTGTTGAGCTGAAAGACTGAACTTTAGTCATTTAGTTGATATTTCAGCAAAGACTTTGACGGTTAAAAAATTAGATTTAGTTTATTTTTCACTTGACGGTCATTTTTTTGCACATTGTGCTAATTTAATCGGGACATATAGTTAAAAACGAATTCCAAACCAGTATAACACCCAAGCCGACTCGAATCCACGAAATGTTGCCAAAGGTAAAAGCGTGAACCACTTGGTTGAAAGTTGGCGTAAAATTTTGAGAATAGTCGATGTTAATTTTGAGTTTTTTTAAGAAAGCAAATGTATACATAGGAAAAAGATATAATAGAGTACATAAAAATATGAGAATGAGTGAAGTATGATATTATACAAATACAGTGTGATTCAGGAATTATTTTCCTCCCATAAATAAAGTAAAAAAAAAAAATTATATCTTTTCATTGCACGTGTAAATATAATTTTTTTATGTGTCTGTATAATTTTATGTGTAAACTAACTTTTTTATGTGTATGTGTAAATATATTTGTATTACAACTGATTTTTTTCCTTAGTAACAAAATAAAATATATTTGAAAAACATTTTCTTTATCAATGTTAATTTATTTCAATCATATTCAAATTAGCTTTTCAAGTTCATTTCAAAAGAAGAATTTGCGTATGAGGTAATAGCTTTTAAAAAGTTCAGAATGTGGTAAAGTTTGCGTGTCGTTTAAGTTTTTTAAACAAAAGTTCATTTCAAAATTTCATGTTTAATGAATAGATTACCGTTCAATATAAAATTTAAGCAAAATCTTGATATCTGAATCCTCTTTGGGATCAGTTTTTTTAAGCCATTTTACTTCGAAATTCATTTTATCAATAGTTGCATCGATTTAAATCAAGCTAAAATTATCCTCAATTCAAAATATTGAAAAGAAAATGTAGTTTTCTAACGGTAACCAGGAAACAGCGATAACTAGCAAAACTTGCTGAAAAGAAAGAGAATCAAATAAATTTTAAACATCAAGGATTGGGCATATTTAATAATATAGGATTCTTTTTGAAGTAGAAAAAAATTTAATTTTAGAAGTATACAAAAAATTACAGATCTTAAAACAATCTTCTGAAAAATCCTGCTAATGAACACTGAGTTTATGTTATTATTAAATAAGAAATTTCTATTATTATTAAAACAATATAATGAATTAGTAAATAAAAAATAATTAAACAGATAAGTCAATTCAATAGCTTATTTAGACTTTTAAAAATCTAAAAATATAAATAGAATGCATAAATAACTTAATAAATTTTTATGAAAAATATTAAAAGAAAACTGTTTATTTTTAAGAATTAATACCAGATTTTGAAACGTATTATCTTACTTCAAACATACGTTAAATTTTAAAAATAAAAATCGTTAAGACTTATTTGGTATTAAAACTTCTTACAACTAAACTTAGGATAGTTATCGTCAGAACTAGGAATGTTTATAAAATATTTGTGGAAGAAGATTTAAGATGTCGGGTACACGATTCTTGAAGTCGTCTTAACAACAATGCAACAATGATGTTATTCTGTTTTGATTATTTCATTAATTTTGTCGTTAGTATGATATGCTCATGCTTTTAGAGTTGCTTATCGAATGAACTTCCATTCTATTTGTTCCCAGGATGTTGTTTTTATATGTAAATACATGTATTATCTTGCAGATTTAGATTAAACAAACAATGTGCTCTTGGGAACTTTATCTCTCAGACATTTTAATGTTCCCTAATATTTCTACACATCGGCTTCTGAATAAGGAACATGTAAAACATAGTATTGTTAGGATGCAATCTCCTACACAGGCTTACCGAGAAGGCAGACTTTGTGGGCGTAGATCGTGAACACAGGAAACTGTGAAGGCGTAAGAGCCGCTGGTCTTAGTGCTGCACTGGAACTGAAGAGCACACAAAGTCCGGTCTCGAAATTAATAGCTTGGCAAGTGGCGTTGTTGTTGCAGAGTGATAAGCAGTCGGTCATTTTCAGCGTTCCTGGCACTAGTTCCATCGTGTCACCTGGAGATGTGTACACGTAACCGGTAATCAATTCGAATGTTATGAAACCGCTGCTACAACCTAAAAGACAAAAAATAAACATTGTAAGTGAACAAATTACAGTCTAAACAACGAAAATAGTTACTCAGTACCTGTTAGAAAATGTTGAGCTTTATTAAATTTGGTAGTGACTCATTTTACAAATTTTAAAATTTTATGGTAGTCGTAATTGCCTTACCCATAGATTATTGTCATATAATACTATCATGTAATTGCACCTTAAGAAAATCCTTAGAAATTATCAAAACAAAAGTCTATATAAGATTAACGTATGAACTTATTACTTGTACACTGGTAGCTGAATTTATGAGAATTATATTAGGACCATTAAGCTAAACTAAAACAGCATATATATTTATATTAATCTGCTATACATTCCTTAATAAATATTTACTTATGGATGTATTGTAAATACATATTGCAGAGTAATCATTATATAAACATATTCTAAAATGTATACATTCTTATTATTGCGACAACGTACATAATAAAGAATATTACACAAAAAAAGTTAAAAGTATATTGTTTTAAAAACATGTCCAGAATAATTATTATTATCGTAAATTGTATCATCAATTTCAATAGCTCAAAATATTTGAAAACAAATTTATATAATTGAGAATAAGGATAAGAAAAATTCACGTTGTCAGATATAACCTAATAACGTTGCATAGAGATTTTTTCAATTTTATCTCAAAATGTTTTATAAATTTAATGATTTATTCTCGAATTTAAATGTTAATTAAGTGGGTCGCTTAAATTATGATGACAATGTTTTCCTATTAGTAAAAATAAACCAAAAACGAAAAACTAAATAATTTTGAATTGCTTAGATTAATATAAACTACAAAAATCACTTTAGTTTACACATCATATATTAAATTTCATTTTATAGTTTACTTGAATTTTGCATAGATAGTTTGCTTGAATTGTTTAAATAAATATTTATTTATTTAAACAAATTAGATACATAATTTATTATAAATTTTTTACTCATAAGCATTTTCTCATTGGTTTTTGTATTAAATTATAAATTACTAATATTTATATTTGTATAATGTCGCTCATAAAAGTTCAACATAAAACATATCATTCTAGTGTGAATTAGGAATAAAATTATCTAAATGAACACTCAATTATACGAACCATTTTATAAAAATATTTAACTTTCATAAAAGTAAACTTTTTCTAGTTAACTTTTGGCAAATATTATTAAAAACTTTTTACTAAGAAATTTAATATAAATTTTTTCTAAATCAGTTATAATATTAAAATTGTTGAACCAAAAAGAAATTATTAATTTTTTGTATCCACTGATATGACCCTTTAAGAATATATTGAAAATTGAAACAAGACTTAAAACGTACTTTATAATTGACATACCACATTAAAATCTACAGAAATTTTAACCTAAAAAGAGGCATAGTAGAATAATGTTTTAACTAAGTATTTTCAGGAAAGTAGATGTTGAGCATAGATGTAAAGCGATTCAAAATATTTTAATTAATTATTTGAGTTCTATGAGAGCCCTACACATATAAATTTAACAAAAAGAAATAAATCATTGAAAAACCATATCATTGATTTGATTCCTACTTCAACCATAGATGTTAATAGTGAATAGGAATCTGCTTTTAATAGTAAGTGTTGATGTCTTGATCCAAATAGATCTTGTGTTTCAAACGGGATCATAGAGCGACACCAAACTTTCATTTATCATGTGCCACAGTAACAAAGAAAACAAGAACAAAAATAGTAATATGATGACAATTTTTCATTGTTTATCTATTTGTTTCTCCACAAATCTTAATAAGGAGGAAATTATATATTTCTGTCTAGTACAACTGTTTTTGAACTGTATACCATTTGAAAAGCTATCTACTAGATCAGCAAACCAAGATTCAGTAGATTCAGTGACCAAGTAATTTAGTATGAAACAAACTAACAAAATAAATTTCCAAACTCAAGTATTTCTGAGCAAATCATATGCTTTCATAAAAAAGTTTTGCATATTACAAAATAGTGTATATACTGTTGCAAAATCATGTCATACATTATTTTCGGCTTTATTGTCATTTCACTTGACTATAAAACAATTTCAAGTCCATTGAAATGATAAACTAAATATTCAAAGTTTTCATTAAAAAAATACTTTTATAAGTATAATTTGAGTTTTAAATTATGTACAGAAAATTAAGCAGTCGAATAAAGACCAAATATCTTCTAGTTTTTCTCGGAGGAACTTCAGTCCAGGAGACTTCGTCATAACACTAACAAGATAATTAAACGTCAACCTGACATTACCACGTGACCTTCTGCATGAGTCGCTTCAGTCAGAAGGTGGGACAGTGTGGCGTTAAAAGTGCGTTCCGCCCTTTGGCTTTCGATGCTGTGTGAATTTTAAAGAGAATGCGTAGACCTCATCAGCTCATTTTGTAGCACATACTTCATGGAACATTGCTTCTTGGATGATATCATAAGAAACTGGTGTAATAAATGATTTCTTGTCGACATTTTTCAGACAGTCGCATATTTGTAAACAAGATTGTAAGATAAAGTCTGCCTCACTTAACAGGAAGGTTCCAGTTACTAAGAAATTCTATATTTTACGCTACTATAAAAAATAATGATTTTTTTTTTTCAGATTAATAAAAATCAAAATAAGTGAAAATATATTTTGATTTAAACTTAAACTATGCGTGAAATATATTAAATGTATATCGAAAAGTATTTTTAATTTAAGAAAACCCGGAAAATTTTGCCTCTTATATTTATGGGGAATATTTATTGATGGGTTTACAATTTATTTATTAAAGTTTTAATTCTGTAAGCAAAACGAACCAATTACATTTTAACAAAATGAAAAAGTTTGAGAAAAATATTAAAATGAATTTTAAACAACGTAAAAAAACTCTTGAAATTTTCTTTCTAAATTTTTCCCTTATTGAAAAGACTTTACTTTTCTTAAATGTACAAGCATACAAGTTACATTTTATAACTGTCTTCCAGTAAAAATTTTCACATAAAGTTTCTTTTTATTTTCTATAATATAAGAATATTAAGTTTTACAAAAAACGAATAATTTTAAAATTATTAATAAAAAATTAATTTACTTAAAAAATAAATAAAGAATAACACATATTTATATGCCAACATATTTTAAAAATTATATTTCGTTCCAATAAATGCTTAGGAAATAAAATTTTAATATAATTGCTTTTTTTTCTGATTTTCATTATATAAATGCTTACACTTAAATACATTATTATGTATTAATTTTTGATTTAGGCTAAGGGAAAATTTTAAGTGAGTAATCGACATATGTAATTTAATAAAGATAAGTTTCAATGAATTTTTTTCTACAAAATTAATAAGTAAATACTACAAATAGGGATACAATTTAGAAAAGACATTTGAAATGTAGAAAAAGTAGGCATGCAAACTATCGGAAATGATAAAATAGCTACGTTTTGTTTATTTTAGAATGAATAGGTTTTTTTTTTAACAATTTTTCGCCTACAATTTGGAGAAAAATTCACAGTAAAATAATGAAAGGAGATTAAATCATACAATGTAAAAGTTTATGAATATGAAATAACGAGTTAAAGCATTTAATTTAAGAAATTAAAGGATGAAAAAATGTAAATTAGAAAAAAGTAAGTTAAAATTAAGGTAAAAAAAGGAAAACTAAGTAATTCTATAGAATAACAAATACACCAGTAAATTGTTTCGTTTGCATTCTAACAAATGAAAAAGAAACGAAAGAGTTGAACCATTAAAATAAACGAAAAGGAAACAAATATTTAACAAAGGAAACACACCACAATTACTTTTAACTGAAGATTAAGCTAATTAAATGATAACATAACCATTCTTTGTTTATTTTAAAATAAATGCATTTTTAACTACCTTTTGCAATAAATTGGGAGAAAAAAATCACGGTAATATATTGAAAGAAGATTAAATACAATGAAAAGGTTTCAAGTAAATAAGAAACAATGTATAAAAAGACACTTAATATGTTTCTTATAATACCGTCTTCAACAATTTTAAAACCAAATATAAATAATAAACAAACTGGTATTTCGATAGATAGAGATTGAATGTTTATTTTTGTCGTATTTGTTTTCCGATTTCTCTGTACTATTACCAAAATATTTTTTTCCTTTTACCAATCAAGAGTTAAAATAAATCGCTTATATCATTTTCCTCTAAAACATTTGTGCTGTTTTTAGAATATATTTTAAGTATATCTTTCGAAAGATTAATTTCGGAATATTTTTTGAAAATATTTATTGACTTCTTAAATGCAACTTGAATAAGTACTTTTAATTATTATTCAACAAATGTAATGTCTATTTTGAAAACAAACAATAGCTAAATCATTGCTTAAAACAATAAATTCAGAATACATTAATAGTAAAAGAAACAAATTAAAAGTTAATCGCTTTATTTTGAAAAAAAGAACTATTTTTAAATTACAAAACTATTACTTTAAGAAAATTATTGTCTTCTTTGAAAATAAGTTGCATGGTAATGATTTTGTGTTGCAATCATTCATGACTTCATAAATATTTATCAGTATTCACACTTTAAATGGAGTTGACTTTTACTATTTTTCTTAAGTTTAAAAACATTTTTAACTTTAGTGTATAAAATTGTGTTTTACATTGTATAGTAAAATTATTTTCAGTAATTAACAAAACATAATTTAATAACACAAATTAACAAACCATTTTTAATTTGAGAATAAATAGTTTCATTATTATTATTTAACTGCTGAAAAACAGAAGAAATAAGAATACATTAATAAAATATTAACTAATGAATTACTTTTGAGACACGCTTTTGAATATTTACAAAGTATTTAAGTTAATGATGAAACTATCTCATAGTTTCTCTGTATGAGTTTAAAGTATGTTAAATTCTTATTGTTAATTGATTGTGTGTGTTGACTCTATTCTTCAAATTGCAGACAATAAATAAACCAAGAAGGAAAAAAAATACTTAAAATTAATGATAGTTTAAGAATCGACTAAGAAAAGAAAGATTGTGTATTTTACCGGAAGCCACAAACAGTAGTTATATTGTCTGAAGATAGTTAGCCTTTTGATACACGAGATGCCGATTTCTGATTTTAAGAAGGACGTGAGCGAGTTAGTTAAATATACCGCATTATTTGACAAATAAAAGATATTAACATAATATGAGTTAATAACGAATATTTTTCTTTCGAGTCTTATAGTTTAAAAATGTAAAGTTACTGATGATTATCTAAAATATATTATTTCTGCGAATTTAAAGTAGTGTTACATTGAAAAGAAATTCATTCAAATATTATACAATAAGCTTTGGCCTTCAGTTCAACAGTTCGTGGGTTTCATTAATGTCGGTAGTTTCAATGTTTCTAGTGGCTTGGAACCATGGTCAACTTTGTATTATATTAGGTTGGGGAAAAAGTTATCCATTATTTTTTTGGTAGACGTCTGTAGTGATCGCTATCTCGTTAGGTATCTATCACACAATTTCAAATTTATGCTCGTTGGAAAGGTGACATTTGACACTAAAATATTCTCTTGCGGTTTTTTGTTTGATTAATTCAGTTACGAGTACAAGTTTTAAAAATAGAAGATAACAAACAGAAAATTTGATACATTTTAGTTTTTCTTTTATAATAGCGAAAATGCTAACCAGGAGGCTAAAATTGTGAAAGGTGTTTATCGTCCTATATATGACTGTAACAACCAGTTACGCACAATTTTAGTTTCGTCGATTCCGTTTGGGTATTTGGATGCTAAAGATGCACCTCGCATGGATACAACATCGTCGAGAATGTCTATAAAATATCAAAAATTATCAAACTTGACAGCATGTCAGTAGTCGTAGCTTCGCACAAGACCTAAAAATTTACATGAAAACTGTTTTAAACCTTTTACAAAGCGAATCTGAAAGAAGTTACAAAAAGTTCACGTAAAAATAATGGATATTTTTTCCCCCAAACTAATATATCCCAGTCGAACCAGATCTCATATGCAAAAATCTACCGTAGAGCAACAAACAAAACCTAACCTTGAAACTTCATTGTTTAAAACTGAATATTATCTTAAGGAGAAATAATACGCTTAATAAAACATTTTAAGTGTTAAAATATACCATAAATAAAAAGTATTGAATAAGTCACACATTTTGCTTATGATTATTAAATTTCACTTTTCATAAATATTATAATTTCAAGCAAACACACAATTGGTAAGAAGTCTTATTTATTGTGTAAATTCACATTTAGCTTTTTTTTTCTTTCCTTTCTTCTTAAAAGCAAAAATACGCAAATTCCAGAATATTCTTTATGATAACATGTAAGTCCCTTCTTCACTCCTTTTCGATTAAGTAAGTGAAAAGTTTAAATCAACTTAAGAATAATGTAATTATTTTTTTTATTAAAAAAGAAAATTATCTTTTTTAACAACTTATAAAATGATTTATAATGTAAAATGTTTAAGAGTTATAATTTTTAAAGTTTTATTTCTTCTTAAACACAACCAACGCATATGTCATAAGAATTTGTGGCTCATTATTTGGTTATTGGTTTTGTTGAATTAGTTTCATTATTTCTTTAACCTTACGAAAGAATGGTTCTGATTCTGAATAAAAAGCAAATAATAATTATAAACAAATAATGATAATAAGCAAGTAAAAATTATAAGCAAATAATAAATTTTTCTTCTCTAAAGTGTTTACAGATACTTGACAGTTTCTCAACTAAGCATTACCACACTACAATGATGTACAAATTCATGCTTAAAATGCATAAGGTTTGTTTCAAAATGTAGGTGTCGCTAAACGTTTGTTCAGTTCAGTAACCTGATAGTAGCAAAGCATACGAAAGTGCAAAATCACCACAAAAGGAAGGCCGCAAACGTCAACAATAGGTGTCTTTCCATCGCCCACTAAAGCAATGACGAATGGTTTGTGGAGGCGACCTTCAAAGGGAAAGTTTGTTATTGAAAACAGTTGGTCATTCTTTTTAGATACACGAAACCTCATTAGTTCAGCTTTTCTCATATTTTGCATGTCTATGGGCCTCTTGATAAAATTCCATAATCAGCTTTCTTTTGTTAATAGTGTGAAGACTAGACTCGTGTCAGGAGTTCTTTACAAACATAAATGTTTCAAAGATCATTTGTTTGGAAAGAGAGATTATAATTTGATTAATTATGTTTAACAAAAAATCAAATTTGAAACTGAAAGAAATTTATTTATGAATGTGAATAATAATTCCATTGAAACACACAGTTTGTTTAATAAAATAATACTGGATTCAGAAAAAAATTAATATGCAAGTACATTCAGTAGTTTCTTAGCGTAAATTAAGTCAACTGTGAGAGTATATTGTATGTAATTATTAAAGCATCAAATTAATATTTAAATTAAACAGGTGAAAATATCAACGCTGAATCAGTTTATTAATTTCTTAATCAAATGAAAATACCAATTATAAATTTAAGCTATTGTAATATCCTTCTGGCTGATTATATCTTTCAACCAAGGGCACTAAAATACAGAGACCACCACGAACTTCGATTCAAGTGATGAGCTTGGCACTTAAAGTGGCACACTACTCTCTATGACATAGTAAACTGGGATGCTGGACCTGATTGAAGTCTTAGCGGGAATAAAATATTCCAGTAAATAAAATCAATCTGGTCTTCGTCTTGGGCAAGATTACTTCTCTGTCAAAAGAAAGTTCTTTTATACAGCGTGCTACTACATCCCTTTGATTATACATTTAGTATCATTTTTATTAATCATACATACATATACCTAGATTTAGAAGTAAGATCTAAAAACATCACAAATAAATTTATTTATTTGCTCTTTTGATGAAAATTACTATTATTTAAGTATTTTATTTATTCTTTTTTAATAAAGAAAACTCACAAGGAATACTCAATGAAATCAAGAATTTCTTTTTGGGATCTTTCCCTTATAAAACAATAACGTATTAAATTCTTTTTAATGGAGAATCTTAGTGTTATTTTTTAAATCACAATGTATGAAAATATTATGACTTCCAATAATGAAAGTTACATAACATTATCTGATAATACGATTTATTGTTTCTTTATGATCATTGCTTGAGCACCTAAATTGATTTGACAGGGATTTGCAATTTAAAATGGACCCCGGACTACAACAACATCTACGCATAAGCTCATCAATAGTTAAAGTTAGGATCAAAAGTACAAATCTTTCTATTCAACCGCCAACACTGTTTAGCAATTGGAAATGGATGTAATATTATTACTAGTACATACGTCGAAGTGAAAGATAAGTAATTTCCTGGGTCTTCCCCCTTGCGATACGTGAATATGACTCCTATCTTCTGAATTGTTTTCCTGCAAGTAGTATGTCACCGTTTAAAAATTTTACAATTATCTACAGCTGTTCGGTTACCGGATTCATATAAAAGGTAGGAATCGAACCCATCAATTTTTAAACTGAAATTAAGAATAACAAACCATTCAGCTGCCGGCTCCGAATATTTATCTCAATATTTGCAAATTCAGCCTCTATCTGAAAAATCTATAAAAGAGAAAAATTCTGTAAAAGAGAAAAATTCTAGATTATATTAATGAGAGCGTTCTAAATTTTAAAAGAAGTATCGCGTAGAACTTTCCAAGTATCCTTCTGCTGTTTTAAAGTGCTTAATGTCCTGCAGTTCGAATATTCTGATAAATTTGTCCTGGTTGGAACCTTTTGATCACAGATGATAAACTTAAAGATGCTCTAAATCCTGTATTTGAACGATTCAGTCCATAAATATCGAAGGTTAAACCCGTATGTCAGTGTCTCCGGGGCTCTCTCTCGTAGCCTAGTCAACTTAAAGGATTAATTCATTGATAATTCGCTCAAGCTCAATGAGAATCAGACGGGGGTAAATTGCTGAGCAACTGAACCGAGACTGATGGGAGTTCCGTTACATAATGTTCAAACACATATCGCTCGTACTTCCTTTACATCATCTCCATGTTTATGAAATCAATCAAACGTTTCGATCGAAAGATAATTCCGAATCACCTCTGCAAGAAAAGAACAAAATCTCAACAAAATGAATCGCATTCCTTTCTATTTCCTCAGTAAGGTCTTCATTAATTTTGACTGCGAATACATAACTTTTCTTATTGAATTGCATTTTCAGTTTAATTGAAAAAATAGGGGATTCTAATTTTAAGAAACAAAAATTTTAAACATTAATAAAGTCTGTATACTTAATAGTACATATTTTATTCAAACGGCATAAATTATATGTTTAATCTTTAAATTTAATATTGTGTTGCAGTTTTATAACAGACTGAAGAAAAATTTTGTTTTTAATAACTGTTTAAAAAACAAAATTAAAATGCGAATTCATTATTACTTTACAATATTAAATAATTTTTTAACTTCAAAAAGTGAGTTGATTTTAAACACACTAAATATTAATTGATTTGCAATTATAATATATGTAAGGATTAAGTTTTCTACACAAGAATATATAATATTTTAATATTTATGAAAATGCATAATATTAGAATATATGAATATACACGCATTAAAGTAAAACCAGTGTTATTTCAAGTATTGATAAATTGCAAAATTTTCTTAGTTGATTAAAAACACAACTAATTATAATAATATTATAATTTATGATTTTTTTTTACTTAAACAAATAAAAATCAATATGGCATGTATCAAATTATGTAGAAAATTGCTTTTAATTTAAAATGCAAGCTATTTCTGATGTTAATTTGAAAACTTCTTATTTAAAATATTCATGACTTATTTTGATAAACTATTAAGCATTTAAATAAATATGATATTATTTTTATAGTGGTTTTAATTAAATTTATAAATATAAATCTAATTACATATTTACATATTTGTTAATATAATAAAAATTTATAAATACGAACAATAAAAATTTATAAATATTTTCATATATTTTTAACAAAAATCAATGAATTTTTTTTTTAAAAAGTTCAACAGCTACATTGCAGTTGTTTTTTCTATTTCAACAGGTATAAATACTAATTTCATTTTCTGGTGTTAAATAACTTGCATCAATTTATTTATTAAGGATTTATTAAGCAAAAATGCTTAAAATATTATAAATCTTAATATAAGTTAATTTATAAATTCTAATTTAAGCGTCAAAGTAATCTGATCATAGTCGATAAAATAATTCTTTTTTTTAATTTTGTTGTAAAGGCATGTTTTACTTTTGGATTTGAATAAAAGAGTATTTTTTTCTTATATGTAGATTACTTTAAACTCGATTTAGGAAATTTTATACAATTTCTAAATAAAACCAGTTCAGTTGAGGATGATTATAGAACAATCATGTCTTATACATATATATATATATATATATATATATATATATATATATATATATGACATACAGAGAGAAAAATACAATCAATTGGAAAACAAATATTTTCGATTTCTTTAAAAATAAATTTTACTATGTTTTAATTTTATAGCAGCTAATTTACGGCATAATAAAACTTATTTATAGAAAAAATCTAATTATTTTTAATCCGTTATTCACTTTATCAAATTATGAGTCACTACAGTTAATGTTAAAAGCAGCGACCGCAACGATTCTATTCTATTTCTTCTTTTATTTTCATTTCCTATATGGGGTAAAATGGCTTTATGCTGTTCATGAACATGTTTGACAGTTAAGCAACTTTTTCAGTTTACATTCTTACTCCAAATTGTTAGGAAAGCCAGAAAAGAGAGTGAAAAGCATATCCATAGATGCAAGAGCAATGAAAATGTATTGTTAAAATAGCTTTTTTTATATCATAAGCTTCCAATTTTGCTTCTTCTTTTCAAATTAATTTCCGGAAATACTTTTTATTTATTTGATATCCGTAAACACGCTCACAACTAGGTGGATTCATCCCGAAATTCGGCTTTTCCTATTCTACTTTTATCAAACAGAACTTTCAATTTGATTGTATGGAATAAAATTCGCAATTTATTCTGAATTGCTTGTCGTGATACTATATCAAGGCGGTAAAATTTCTTTCAATGAAAATTTAATTTTTTTAAAAATTTTTGTTTGCATTTTTACTTTATATAAGACCCAAAATATTATTTTTTATATTTATTTTAATTAACACTACGTTACCATATATTTATGAAGTTCTTAAATATGATTTATATTTCTAATTATGAAAAAAATAATTAAAGAATATTGTTTAATGTCATTCTTATATCCTGATTAAATGTATGTTTTCTTGCTTGTTTGTTGCTCTACAATTACTTTTGAATGTGAGAGCTATTTCCACTATTCTGATCCATTACAAGCCTTCATAAACAGTGTGAGAATCAAACCTACGAGTTGTTTAAGACCAAAACAGTGACAATTCAGATACTAGTTTGATTACGTTGAGAAATAAAATTCTAATGATGCATAATTTTATGACAAAATGAGACAATGATTTAATTTACTGCTTATTTAAATCGAGAAAAGTGTTAATGATTTATCGATGATTTGATTGATTAAATGATATTTTCGTACTTAAAATTGTCTCAAATATAATCAAGTGTTTCATAATCTTATTTTGTAAGTATTTATATTTTTTTATAATAAATCCAAAAATTTTAAGTAATGATAATAAGATGAATATTATTTCAATATTAATTTAAAGAAAAACATATAACAGAAAACAAGTCTAAAATCTATTTTCTTGGAAATAATTAAAACTAAAGAAATTATCACTTAAATTAAAATAAATGAACACAAGCCATAAAAGTTTAGCAATTAAAATTTTTATTTTTTTCTCTCATTCTCGCAAACATTTATCAATTCTTAATTTATCTTTAAATGATTAATATTTTATTATTTTTAGAAAATATATTTTTTTCGATATTTAAGAAATTTTAGTAGGCAGTTGAAAAATGTTTCTCTGAATATTTTTACATGCTTTATTTTTAATACTTCAAAAATTGTTAGTTGTTGAATTTTAAAATTCAATTTTGAATCATTCGATATATCTGTTTCTGGTGTAAGAGAAAGTAATTCAAAAATAATTTCACATCCAATAAGGTATTTTTACTTCGAATAGTGAACTGCCCAATTTATAAAAGTACTTTATAAAATCCACAAAGCATTGCTTTCAGCAGATCATATTCATGAAAATAAGTTTGGAAGACTTTTACCTCCTGCCTTTTATTTGAAAATCTGTTTTTCCTTCATAAAATAAAATTTTTTGAGTTAATTTTAGGTGCATTTCTCATATTGGGGCTTTCTAAATTTCACTTGAAAAATTGCTGAAATCTAAGCAAACTTATCATTATAAACAGGATTCGAAAATTATAAGTTTCGTGGTCAGTAAAATTTTAAGAAAATTTAAGTTTTGTTTATCCGTTATTATAAATCATATAGTTATATGCTATAAGAAAATATTTACGTAAGGGAACTCAAAAATACTATGGAATTGTGAACATACTATTCAATTTTATTATACCGTAAATAATTAATTCTACTTTTAAAAAATACTGAAAATTAAATTCATTAATACATTTAAAACTCATTATATATAAAAGTATATAAATTCAATAACATGCTGCTTAGTTTAAAGCTTTCAGAAAGAGATAAAATGTGACTCATCTTTTATAGTCTATACTAATATTATTCTCATAAAATTCAATCTATTTTGATAAAATTTTATATAAAAATAATAAATACATTACAAAATAAATTTAAATCTTTTTGGAGAAAATATGGAAATGATATTATTAAGTACAGATGTTAGAATTTTTTAATAATGATATAAATTTAGCATTTTATAAATTTATGTTATCTTATACTTATTATGCTATTTTAAACTTAAATATTAATATATCCTCTTTGAATACAGAATAAATGTACATATCTATATTTTTCTAAATAAATAATACTAAGTTTTTAAATAAGCAAAATGTTTATTATTTTTTTGCAAAATATTATGGTGCTTGAAACTATTTAAACATATTTTGTTTCAATAAATGAATCCTTATGATTTTTATCATTTCATTTTCTTAATAACTTTATTTCCATTAAATGCTTTTTAATAATTTATTGAATAATATTCTTGCAACTTCTATATTTTCTTCGACATACATATATATCATTTTTATATGAATATTTAAATTTTGCACAGAAAAAGTATGTTATTTCAGAAATAGTAAATAAACTCCAAGTTTTATGGAACAATTTTTAAATTCAATTTAAGTTTCAACAAGTTTTAAATTCAATTTTTCAAATCTGCTTACTATTTTTACGCATTCCGTTGTCTCTTTTACTATTAAATTCAATTCCATATTTTTGTAAATGCATACTAAACATTTCATAGTTATTATTATTTTAATTTTATTATTTTAAAATAGTTTCATTAAATATAAACAAGATAAGTAATAAAAAGCTCTAATTACATATATTAGTTGAGAAAAATAATGCTTAAACAAACGAAATTGTATAATAAAATTGAAGAAATTTTTCCTGAAAAAATTATGCTACGATTAAGTTTAAAAACAGATAATCTAAACTTACCATTTGCAAGAGTATTTTGGAAACTAACTAAAAGGATCACCGCCGTAAAACATATTCCAATGTATTTCTTAAGAAAACCTGTATCTCCTCCCATTTTTTCAAGGGAATTTCGTAATAAGTCCCCTTAAGTTGTAGGGATTTCTCCAAATATAACTTTCAATTCCAGTTGATTGAAGAATTCCTCAAGTCGCAGCTCCTGGTTTTCTTCAGAGTCAACACCGGTACATCCAGGGCGCAGAGAAGAGTAAGATGATGCGGAGAGAAGATGAGGGAGAGCTAAAAGGAGAAAGATGCTCTCTCTTCCGCTGCTGGAAGTAGACTACCTGTTGAAGAGGGATGGCCCTGAACTTGAATCAGTGTTGCTCACGTGACTTTGACGGCCGCCATTTTGGGGGTTTTCTCTCTCGATCCTCCATTCCGGGGTCAATAGCCGAAGTAACGGGAAATAGGTGGGATCCGCTACAGGGGTGGTGGTGCAGGGGATAAAAGTTGATCATCATAGCTGAGTAAATCGTCTATTCGATAGCAGATGTTTGGCAACAGTTTATCGGCGAACGTCGGTGAAGGCCAACCGCAAAAGAGATGCTTCGTTGCTTTTGGGAAATGCAGAGGTGCGCTTTCGCGCTGTTTTCTTTCTAATCAACTCACCGCTTCCGTAAACTAAATGCTGATTTAGATCCACATTCGCTACATTAATTAATATTATTTAACTTTTCAAAAGTTGGAATATTTCTTTACTAGTCATAGTTCTTCTTTTTTCTTTCTTTTTTTTTTTTTTTTTTTTTTTTTTTTTTGTTTAGAGACACTAGAA
>JAPDSC010092995.1:0-20591 GCA_026290005.1 Latrodectus geometricus | reverse complement strand
TTAACACGTTTGTATGAAAATAAAAAAATAAAAATAAATAAAAAAAACAGAAATAAACACTCAGCCTTTAAAAAATTATATAAATCATCAATTACTATCAAATTTATGTTATGTAAATTTTAAAGACATCACACATTCATTTCTCTTCTAGAATTTTTGAGAATGCAGATTCATACTATCTGAACTGATTAATATAATTGAAGTTTAAATAAAAAAATGATAAAAATTTATATTAATAATGACGAAAAATAGCTGTTTATTTAAGTTGAAACAAATACACACACACACACAATTAACTAAAATTCATTTTAGATCCAATTAGTTAAATAACACCTATTACAAGCGCCCTTAAAATGTAATAACTATGCACATATAAAATATAAATCTACTGAAGTAAGTATACGTAAAAATAACTCACAGGGACTCTGAAAAATATTTAAACAAGTAACTGTTAGTAACGCAGGAGGAATTCCAGTTTTCTTGTGAAGTTCACCAGGTTTTGTTTCCAGATACGAGAATATGAAATCACAGTTTACTGGAGTAATAGAGAGGTGTGGCTCTGTACATGATAAATAAAAAATCTCTCATTTCATAACATCAAAAGATATCAATATAAAAAAACTAAAATAGAAATTAAAGTCATCAATGTAACAATGGTTACAAAGCAAATTCACTTTTATAAAATAGAAACAACGCCACTCAATTATATAATACATAAATAAAAACCATAATAATTACCTAAATAAAATTAAAAATGAAAATGTGTTTAAAGGGAATTTAAATAAACTCTCAATAATAATACAATGAAAGCAAACAATAACAGTAAAATATACAAGTATTTAAAAAAATAGCATACAGTATACGAAAAAAAATAACCAGATTAATAATAGAATATAATCATGAAAGACAAAGGAAAAGACTGTAGAAGAAAACAAAAAATTTTCTTTTCATCAATTTGAAGTAATTTTGTCATACATGCATTCTACTTATTTTCACGGAATGTACAAGGAATGTGCAAGTATCTTTAGATATGCTTTACATTTATAGAGTATTTTTCCTCTTTTTCTCCTTATAAACTTGATTTGCGTTGTTTAGTTTTCTGGCTAAAACACATTCAAACTGCCTTTAATGTTATTCCTCTATTGGTTAATTAGAGGTTTATAATAAAGACTACGGTTTCTATCACTGTTTTCTTATGAATCAAACATTTTTATATAGTAAATATAGAAGGAAGCTTACGCGTGCGCGGCGCGCGCGTGTGTGTGTTGTTGTTGTTGAGTATTTGTAAATCATTTATAAATAAAATGAAACTTCATATTGATAACATTCATAATACAATGATATTGTATTGTATATAATACAACAATATTGTATATAATACAACAATATTTACAATAGAGTTTTAATCAGCATTTTCCTAATAGTGAAATAAGTAAATTAAGAAAAACACCCATTATACACATGTGCTGATACTAATAAAATGAAGTTTCATTCAAACAGACAATTGTTTACTAGAGTTAAAAACACCACATATAATTCATTTAAAAATAAAAGAAAATATTAAAATTTTTTTGAACATAATTTGAAGAATTTCAGAATTAATTAAAACATGATATTTTTCTGATATTAAGGAAGAATATCATTAAACTTTGATCATCAATAGAATAGTATTTTCTTGAAATATTTTGTACATAAATATAAAAACAAAGTACTGTCAGTTTGGTAGGAATATATTTTTATTTAGGAATTTAAAAACAAAAATGTATTTTTAACAATAAAATTTTGTGACATAGGGAATAAAATTCTTGTACAGATTTTTGATATTTTATTTCCTTCTTTCACTTTAAGCTTAGAGCTCTTTTAAATTGATCACATTAAATATGTAAGCTAATTTTATTAGGGTATTTTGGAATTAAATTTCTGCCATTAAAACAAAAAAACATGGATTTGCTTATGCTATAACAAGATATTTGGACAACATATATTATACCATGCATTGGTCATTTACAAAGCAACAAAAGAAACAATAAAAAGTCAATGATAGATGAACTTCAAATTATAATTAAAACATTTGCTTAAAGTAAGCAAGTGACATATTGAAAAAAGTAGGATAAGCTTAGCATAATGAGGTGCTTTTAACTTATTGATTTAAAATGCCAAACCATAAATATAAAAATATCTGCATCACTTTTTATTAGATTATTAACTATTCAGCTGATAGAATAAAGCATTCTATCAGATGAAAATTATACTACAAGAAGTGATGAAAAAACATTGCATGATGGAGAAATTGAAAAGAACAAGACAGCTTCTTAATTTTGTAAATAAATCATGGATTGTGGTCTCTGGACATGTAGAAGAAACATGCAAAAATGATTACAATTATTACATGCAAACAATCACATGAAAACTAAAAAAGCAACATGTATGTAATTTTAGATTAATTTATATCTGAAAATGCATTTAAATACTGTGCTAAATATATATGAAATACTTCATAAATTGAGAAACACCTTAAGCCATAAAAAAAAGTCCTATTTAAACATAAATTACTATTTATCAAAATCCTATTTAAATATAAATTGCATATAGTGTGTTTAACACTATGGGTGTTGAGAAGTAACAAAAGCATGAGAAAAACTCATGTAACAATGACTTTTTTTGCTTTAATATCTTCCTTAATTATGAAAAAATACATTTAAATATAAATTAGCAGTACAATATTCTTAAAAATGTAAAAATATCAATAAAATTATTAAATTGCAAACTTTTTTGTACTTTCATGAAATATTTAAATAATCATTTTTATTTAATCACAAAATAAATTTATAGAAAATAGTAACTTACTTTCCACAAAGAAATCATGTGGCGATCCACATAGTTGTAAATCAAAGCAAGAAGATTCAAATTTTTGTGAAGATTTATGGCACAATAAATAGCAATGAGGTTGAATTATGCATAAACATAAAAAAGGGTGTAACTGAACAGATTTAATATTTTTTGATGAATTAGAAGATAGATTACAATTAGTTCCATTGCTGGAGATTACTTTTTGCTTGAAAAAGATATCATGACTTTCAAAACTAGTAGACTCAGGCGTGAAATCACCATTCATGACAACTTTATGGGATAGTGAACTTTTCACTGGGCAAATGTCTGATGCAGAATTCTTAGTTTTTAAATCTTTGTGGTAAAAAAACATAACAGATATAGTCCCAGCAGTAACAAGCAATTCAAAGGGAACAAAATCATACTCAGAATGTTCATTATATGTAGAATCATAAGATTTGGGTGAACATATTGGTGAGGATAAAAGATCTTTTGCAATTTGATGCTTTTCCAAATTAAGTAGTTCCTTTTCAAATTCTGCCAAAGAAGTATGCTTAGAAAACTTCAGACTATCAAATATTTTAAATAAAAAATTAAGGTTACTTTTAAGAACAGTATAAATTAAACACATCTGATGAGTGCTTAGATATAGATTGACTTCATTGGTGACACTAACTTCGAAAGATATTCCAGCAACTATGATTTTCTGTAAATTAAGAGAAGAAATATCAGACAAAATTGGAAGCAACAATTTAGTATAAAAATTAATCAAATTTAATTTACTTTACTAATGATGATAAAATCAGTTTATTTATTATAAATACGTGTAAAAATTAATTGCACAAATTTATCACAATATTTTTGTTAATCAATTATTTATCTACTAATTGAAGAAAAAAAAATGCTTTTCTGAGACATAACAAAATTTTCTAATAAAACTTTGCCTTAAAACTCACTTTTAAATCGTCATCAATATATTATAACTAGCAAATATTTTACACAAAAAGATACTGAAATTTGACAAAGAAAACAATACCTAATATTTTTGTATGAGATAAATGATTAATTGATTCCCAAGTGAAATTTAATATGAATATTAAAAATAATAAAGGTAGCCAATTACTCATTTTGAACACATTTCTTGGTCACATGCAATGAATCTGATCATCTTGAACTGAAGTACAAAATATTTTATATTCTTGCTATTCCTAAAAAAGTATTAAGTAAGTATATTTCATAATATCATTTTATCCAAAGATATTTGGAAGAATTGTGTGTAATTGATAATTCGTAAACACCTTAGATTTAGAATGAAAATGAATAGGTCATTCTCATGGGAAAATATGAATGAAACAATGAATGGAATATGAATGGCAAGGAACAATTTCATTATCAGGAATAGAAATGGTCAAGACAGATGACTGCAATAATATATGTTTTTATTTCTTTATGCAACATTACAAGTTGTTTCTAGTAACATTCCGAAGACATGAAAATTATCACGTATAAAGAGAAATATAAGTACTAATAAATATTTACAATTTCCAGTGAAATAACTAAGACTTTCAAAATTTAAACAACTAGAGGAAATTTTTATTTTTTAGAAGCGATTATTTGTTAATAAATTTTTAAAATATTGAAATATCCCCATCGTTACAAACATCACAAATCAATGCAAAATATAAACAAGTATACTTTTTTTTTCTTAGATACAAATATATATAGCTATGTATAGAAAAAAAATCATTTAAATAAAATAATGCTCATCAGAAAATTTTTTGAATTAATAAACATTTTAAAGAAATTATACAAGTTAAACACATACTGTGTTTTCACAGATATCTTTAAGAGTTCTTTCTGTAAATTGGAATTATTAATTGAAAACGTTTCTACTTTTGTGTTATATTACCAAAATAATATACATGTTACCATAATATTTCCACGATCCACTTTTAATTATGCTGCTATATTCTTTACTCCATACAAATGATGAATTTCTGAAAATTTTCACATATAATCCATTGCCAAATTATTTTAGAATTAATAATCATGCTCCCAACTATTTCATGCAACATTTGTGCTAAGTTTACTTATTCAGATTAATTATAAGAAAATAGATATTATAATAAAATTACGTATTATATTCCTTTCAAGATTATTATTCAGTAACACAGAACTGCATTAGATATTGACACTTTTACACAGTTAATTCACAAATATATAATCAGTTATCAGCAAAATGAAATCTTTTTAATAATTTTGAAAACAAATTCTAATTAACTACGTATGACTATTTATTTTGTACATAAATATAAAAGTTTATCTCTTAAATTTAAATTTATATAAAATGTGACTAATTTGCGAAATAATAAATTATACTAAATTTTTCATAATACCCTTATTACATAAATTAAGTTTTAAACAAATAAAATATTTATTGTATATTAATGCTATAATAATTTCATAATTAAACGAATTAAAAATGAAAAGTTCCCACATTCATTCGACATAAAATACAAGTATGCAATAAATGATATCTGTACCACTGAATTCATATTTAACATTACAAATTCTAAAAATAAATGTATAACTATAAGATATTACACAAAACTAGACAAAACGCTTTTTATCAAACTACAGGATTTCCCATTCTACAGTAAAAAATATCTATCAATAACTATTGAGGGAGTGATACATATATCACTAGTTCAAAATATTCATTTTTCTATATTAAGATTTTTAAATTAAACTCTTTCACCCTATTCATGATAACTTTGATGAACCTTTTATTTACTCTAGTAACACAAGTTAATTTTCAGAAATTTTGTAAAATGCAAATTCTGATATAAAATAAAATTAGCTTCAATAAATATACAAAAAATATGGGACAAGAAACCACAATTTGAGAAACTTGCATTCAATAGAATAATTCATAAAATGTTTTATCAGTAATATTTTTTAGGAAATTTTTTATTTATAATGTTTTATTTAGTAAATTTTTAATATATATTATTTTTAATGTAGAAACTAAAAACAAAATTCAAAAATTGGGTAAAAACTGAGAAGGTAAGGATAATTCAGTTCCATTATCCCCCTGGATTTCTTTTAGTAGTGTAGTTAGTTAGTTAAGGATAGATAGTGTTCTCTTCCAAAATGATATTGTTGAAACAAATTACAGAAGCAATTGACAGAGTAAAGTTACAGATACTAAAGAATATATTAATAAAATCAAAAATCAATTATATAACTTGCCATGAGACTCTTGAAGTTCAAGTAAAAATAATATGCATGAACAAACAAAATCTCATTATTTTGTGACTTTATTGCGATTTATTGCTTTATCCTTTTTATACACAAAATAGTAGTTGTGTTGCACATTTCAAATTAGTGTATTTTATCTGACACCCTTGCCTTGTATTAGTAGTTTTAAAATGTTATGACAAAAAACAAATGTATAAGGGATAAATGAATTTCTCTAGATAACATATATATATATATATGTACACATATATTTAATTTTATATATATCAGGTTAGTACTAAAGTTCATGTGCATTTTCTGAAAATTTTTAAATACCTAAATAAATATTTTAATAAATGATATATTTATCTACTCCATTTACAATTTCTCACCATCTTACAGGTAGCTTTTAAATTCAATGGGAGTAGTTTTTGTTTTGATGCAAAAAATCTTGAGTTCATTTTGTGTGTACCCCCTGTTTACAAAAACATTACCCTGGTTAAAAAAGAAAAAAAATTGTAGGTCATGAAATAAGTTAAACCACTTGGGGCAATATCCGAGGAGTAAGCAAGATACAGAGAAAATTCCTAAGTAAATTCCAAATTATTTCCAGTGTTGTTTGAGCCATATGCAGTCAAGCAATGTCATCATGAAACACAACATTTTATTGATATTTACCCATACCAAGCACTTTTTAAACAGTTCTAAGTTTAAATAACAGATTTGTTCAGAGTAATTGTCTGCAAAATTATAACTGTTTAAAAATGCTCATGATGATTGATGAATATCATCACTTGCAAATGGTGTAGTCTAACTTTTCATCCTAATAACATTGGATTGCATACTGCTTGAACAAAACTGCAATTGGAAGATTTTAACACATCCTGCTTACTTTCTAAATACTGCCCAATTAAGTTTTCACTCATTTCATGATGCAAAAGTTTTACAAGAAAAAAAATTTATTTCTAAACAGGATGTACAAAATGAACTTTCAAATTTTTTCAGAACAGAATCAGTCTGTGTACAGCAATATAATTAAAAAACTACCAGTTAGAAAGTGAGAAGTTATATAGTAGTAGAGAAAACAATTTATCATTAACTAAAATGTTAAATGAGATAGATACAAAATCTTTTTATTTACTCTATTTACAAATTTATATCATGTCATAAATAAAGCATGATATATGGTCTAAAATTGAAAAAGATATAAAGTATTAATATTTTAGGTCTTCACTAAATTTAAATCTGACTTTTCCAAGCTTTTTCTGCAATTTTGGAGTAAAATAAAATTAAGAACAAAAAAAAAGTAAATGGATATCCAAATTAAATCATATATTAAAATAAAATTATTTTAAGTAATATATAAATAATTAAACTTAAGTGTTCACATTAAAAATTTAATCTAATTCAGCTCACCTCTACATTATTCATGTTGCTTGATTGGCAAACAATAGCTGGAGCAACAGCAATTTTAATGTTCAATGGTGCTATTATAGTAGTAATCATACATGAATCATCAGAAACGTTTCTATTTTCCAGAACTGCACCTATGTTCCACTCCAAAGCAGGATTTTCACCCATAATTATAGGGCAATGAGAACTAGATTCTTGCTTATTCTCATTTTGGTGTAGGATATTTATACCAAATACTGAAAAATTAAGGCAACAAAATTTTAATCAAACAACAATTTTGAAAAATCACACTAATATGATTTTCTGATTTAATTTACAAATAATTTTGAAAATGTTAATAACATCATAAAGGGACTTACTAGATCCAACAGCTAAACCATAAATATCAACTTGATACTGTCTATCTTCTACAGGTGACCCAGGAAGTCCAAGTGTTTTTGAATTCAAAGCAGATGCATAAATTTCAGGGTCTAAAATAATTCGAGTTAATGGATTCTCTACTTGTGATGTAAGTGTTACACTATCAAGCTGTAATAATAACACTTCTGCTTCACTGTCATTCAACAAACTGTTTTCTAAATTCTCAATGCATGCAGAAAGTAATATATTGTTATCTGGTATATATAATTGCATAATTTTTGTTTCAACATACAACAAGGGTAAATTTCTACTGCAGAATTCTATGCCGATAATATGTTTAGATGATGTTTCTTTAATATCTAAAGATTTGGTAAAACCTTGAATATAAGGGAAAATACATTGATCGAAAGTCTCAAATAGGGACATCCACAAAATCAATCCAAACGAATTTAATTTTAAATCAATCTCACTGATAAATTGAAGTCCTTCTAAGGTTACAGGAAAGTTTTGTTTTTGGTCAAAAGTCCATTTTTCTGAAGCATTGGAATGCAATGCACAGGTATAAGTTATGGACAAAAATGGTTGAGTATCTGGTTTTACATGTGTATGTTGACTGAAACTAGAATTTTCTGTGACTGTTTTGGACTTCATTGTTTTTGGTAAAATACTATTGCAAAAGAATACAACACCATCATAAGGACCAGGTTGCCAATCATGTTGCTTCAACCTAAAACATACAATGACTATTACACAAGTTTAAAACCAATTAAATAAAATTAAGAAAAAGATTAAAACAGTATATAACAGAATGCTAAGCTATGAAAAAATCCATTTCAATAGAATTTACAAAAAAAACAAAAAGAAACACATATCAAAAATGCAATATACCACCTTTTCATGTGAAATTCAACAAGATGTCAGGTATTATTTTTCAAGGATATAGGTTGACATAGACCCTTTCAAATCTATATATTAGGCTTCCCAATTTTAATAATAATCTAAAGAATAAAATAATTAGTAATACCAAGCAATCTGCATGCTTAGAGATCAGGTATTTTAAATTTTCTCCTCAGTGAATTTAATCAAAATATTAAAAGTGCCAGATTAAACATTTTATGATATATATTTGTTTTAATTTAAAAACAAAACTTCAACTGAAATTTTATACATTTACTTTTCATAAACATGTAGAAATTAATTACATAATTTAACATGATTCAAAACTTTATACAAACACATCAAAATAACAAGAAGCATTCAATATTTTTTGCAACATAAATTGAATGCTTCTTAGCTAGAATGAACTAATTAAAAATTTCAATTTAAACGAAATTATCTTCTTTTAATAAGTATTGAAAACATTATTAACATACTCCAGCCTGCGGCTTGAGCAGCTACCAGGCGCGTCGGCAGGTGGTGGATAGCCGAACATCCTGTAGCAATGACAGGATAACCTCTGAATAACAAATAGGAGGTCGCGAACCAACTCCCGTAACCCAGGTGTTATGCGATCTGCGCCTTGGGTGAATGGCACTGCGGTTATAGTGTCTTAATGGAGTCTAGTGTTACTGGCGAACCTCTAGAGTATTTTGACTTACCCAGTATCTCAGGCAATACTGGGTGGACCTTTTCTGTTCCTGAGCTTTTCTTTTGAGTTAATTTATGGCTGATGAAGACAAAAACTTAACTCATATTACTGCTTCTGCAGGTAAAAAACCCGAAGTAGGCCATTCTGTTGAAGAAATGAATGCTAAGGGAAAACCAAATGAAGGGGAAGAAATGGACCCTTCTTCAAAAGAGGTAGAAATGACCTCTACACCATCAACATCCCAAGAGGGGCAGGAAGCCATTAGTAGCATGACTGCCTACATGGAGGGAATTAAACTCAAAAAGAGACTTTCTGCAGCACAAAGAAAGAAACTCATTAAAGAGGAAACATTCGCTGAGGGCACTTGGGTAGAAAAACCCAAGCAAAAACAACAAGGCGAGAAAAGATCATGTCAAAGGATGGTACAAGACATTGCCCCTAAGACTGCCAAAAAAGGACCTGAAGGTACTACCTATAAGGAGACTTTGATGGCGGTCAAAATGGCAGTGATTCTTGAGGGACATCCTTCAAAGCGGTTATCAGATAAACAGGCTTCTTCAAAGCGGTTATCAGATGAACAGGCTTCAGACCTGGAGTTGTTGATAACCAACAAAATCACAAGAAATGATAAGGGCTTCGCCCCCACTTTTCTTTCTTGCAGACTAGATAATAGGACACTTATTATCAATTGTTCAGATCTGGAGAGCTCTAAGTGGCTGGAACAGACTGTCAATGAAATAAGCCCCTGGCAGGAGCAAATTCTTTTGGTGGGTGAGGCAAGGAAACTTGTCAGAACCATTAAAATCATTGCTAAACTGCCAAAAGTCTGCAGCAAACTGAAGCCCAAAGAGCTCTTGAGGAAAATCGAGGCACAAAATGGTGGACTTACCTCTACCGACTGGAATATACTCCATCGGAAGAATGAACCATCAAGACAGACCATCGTCCTTAGCGTGCCTGAAATAGATGCGGCTACACTTGGGAGAAGGGGATATAAATTTTATATTGGACTTCACCAAGTTCAAGCCAAAGTCCTTGACAAACCTTCAAAAACTGATGGGGGTGAAGGTTCTTCAAGTCAACATCCACCACAGTAGAAGTGGCACCACAAACCTCGCTAAGAATTTTCTTGGGGAGGATCTTCACCTGGCCCCGACTCAAGAACCCTGGCTTGTCAGGGGTAGAGTCAGTGGCTTTAAAGGAATAAAAGGTAAGCTAATTTATGATCTTAACAGTGAAGCTAAAGACTGCATCCTTATAGATAAAGATATTGAGGTTTTACCTCTAACCGAGTTTATTCATAGGGACCTAACAGCAGTGAAAGTCAGACTCAACAAAGAGGGAAAAAATAGAGAAATTGTTTTTGGCTCTGTCTACTTACCCTATGAAGAGAAGGCTCCACCTGATCCAACACTGCATAAACTCTTGCAGTTTTGTGCAGAACACAAATTGCAGGCAGTCCTTGGGCTAGACTGCAACTCTCATCATATCGTCTGGGGCAGCACAGACACGAACAAAAGAGGTGAGTGTCTTTTGGAATTTATTCTTAACTATGGTTTGGATATTTTAAACAAAGGCAACGATTCGACTTTTATAACTTCAAATCGATCTGAAGTAATCGACATTACTTTAGCAACACCGGCTATTAGTAAAAATATCACGAAATGAAAAGTTGATGGGAGACCATTAGGTTCAGACCATCAAAACATCCACTTCGAAATAAACTCCAGTATATATATATTGACCGCCGCTTCAGGGACCCCATGAGGACCAATTGGAAGAATTTCCAAAAGGATATCATGGGGCTAACTGAACTGGGGGGAAATTATATTAGAGACAATTATGACCTAGAAGTCACAGCAGAAACAATACAGAGTGAAATTCTAGGCTCATACAATAAAAATTGCCCAATGCATACCAAAAGAGCAAAGCCACAGTGTCCTTGGTGGAATAACTCTTTGGAAACTGAAAGGGCAAATGTTAGAAAACTTTTTAACAAAGCAAAGAAACATGGTGAATGGGACAACTACAAGGATGCACTCACTAACTATAACAAAAATGTTAGGAAAAGCAAACAAGAATCTTGGAGAAAGTTCTGTGATGAGGTGAATTCAATCTCTGAAGGAGCTAGACTCCAAAGAATCCTTAGAACAGATGAACCTATAATGGTTGGAACCTTAAAGGATGAGGATGGCAAATTTGCTAGTACTGGAAAAGAAGTAATGGAAGTTATGGCCAAAACTCACTTTCCGGGAGCCATTGATATTGATAGCAACGAAGGGCAGCATTTCATTGGTTCTGTAAAAGGAATTCAAAGAAATCA
Source organism: Latrodectus geometricus (assembly GCA_026290005.1). Classification (NCBI taxonomy): domain Eukaryota; kingdom Metazoa; phylum Arthropoda; class Arachnida; order Araneae; family Theridiidae; genus Latrodectus; species Latrodectus geometricus. The sequence continues at coordinate 8,838 of JAPDSC010092995.1, read as the reverse complement.
ATGGACCTATGCTAAGAGCATTATCAATCATGATAAAGTGAGGTGGGCTATTTCCACCTTCAAACCTCTCAAGAGTCCTGGACCTGACGGAATCATGCCTATAATGATCCAGAAGGCAGGGGATCTTATTATCCCTGTGCTAACTAGAATATAAAGAGCTAGCTTAGCACTGGGATGTATTCCAAAGCTATGGCAAAAGACTAGGATTGTTTTCATTCTTAAACCTGGAAAAAACTATTACCAGGCTATGTCTTTTAGGCTAATAAGCTTATCTTCATTCTTTCTCAAAATTATGGAGAAAATCATTGATAGGCACATCAGAGATTACCTGGGTAGTAATAGTCCCTTGCATAATCTACAGTTTGCCTACCAACCTGGCAAATCTACAGAGACAGCGTTACACATGCTTGTATCTAAGTTTGAGGACACCCTGGCGAGAAAGGAAATTGCCTTAGCCACTTTCCTAGATATCCAAGGTGCATTTGATAACACCTCTCATCTATCCATCCTTAATGCCTTAAGGGATACAGGGATTGAACTTGCAATTTGCTCATGGACTAGGACCCTGCTTTCGGATAGAACTATACAGATGAAAATTATCAATGAGACATTTGAAAAGAAGACAACCAGAGGCTGTCCACAAGGAGGTGTATTATCACCATTACTTTGGAATCTGGTGGTAAATAGCCTTTTAAAACATCTTAATTCAAAAGGTTACTATACCCAGGGGTATGCTGATGATATTGTCATACTCATCCTTGGTAAAGACTTTAACATAATTTGTCAACTAATGCAAAATGCTCAAAGTTATGTAGGCAAATGGTGTAAGGAAAGGAATCTGGATATAAATCCGCAGAAGACCAACCTTATATCATTCACAAGAAAAATAAAAAGGGAGGGATTCTTTATTCCAAAACTTTTTGAAGTTGAAATCAACGTTGCTTCTGAGGTGAAATATCTGGGCTTAATTCTAGGCCAAAAACTCACCTGGAATAAATATGTTGACTACAAAATCAATCAGGCAAAAAAATGCATTATGACATGCAGACGCATGCTTGGTAAAAACTGGGGTCTACAGCCAAAAATGATGTTTTGGATGTACACAGCAATTGTCAGGCCTACTTTTACATATGCATCTGTGATATGGTGGTGTAAAGTGGAACAGAAAACTGTGAAGGACAAGCTAGGAAGTCTGCAAAGACTGGCCTGCTTGTGTATTACAGGTGAAATATCCACAGCACCTACCAGAGCACTAGAGGCAATTTTGGACCTGACTCCACTAGATATATTCATATGCAGCACTGCCAGAATAACTGCATATAGAATGAAATTGCAAAATCAGTGGTGTGATAAGTCCTCTTCTGGAGGTCATACTACTATTACCAAAAAAATCAACCACCAACTCTACAAATGCCTTCAGACAGCATGGAAAGAACATACGTGTTTGAAAGACCATTCGAGGTAGTTTTTCCTACCAGGGAAGAATGGAAAAACAGCACGATTGAAATAAAAAGCAATGATCTTATCTGGTTTACTGATGGATCAAAAAAAGGCAACCTCTCAGGACTGGGGGTCTGTGGCGTGGCACCAAGATTCAGCCTTTATAAAGGGCTTGGGGAACATGCCACTGTCTTTCAGGCGGAGGTTTTTGCTATCGCCAACTGTCTGCAGATAAATAAAAAAAGGCTACCAAGGTAAGCGCATTCTTATTTTCAGCGACAGTCAAGCAGCATTGATGGCTCTCTACTTATTGCAAGTCAAATCAAAAATTGTAATGAAATGCAAAAATCTTCTTAAGGAACTCGAAAATAAGAATAAAATTATTCTTATTTGGGTGCCAGGGCATATAGGAATAGAAGGTAATGAAAGAGCTGATGAACTTGCGAAACAGGGATCCTCTTTCAATCCAATAGGAATGGAACCCTTTTGTGGGATGAACATGAAGACTACAAGGAAGGCCATTCAAAAATGGGAAAAACAGGAGATGTACAAAGTTTGGCGGGACTCTCCTGGACAGAAACATGCAAAAAGCATGATTTTCAACCATCTGAGAAAATTGCATCTGAAATTCTTAGACTCCCAAGATTGAAGACTCAAGCAATTGTAGGCTTTATTACTGGGCACTATCATTTCAGGAAACACCTTCATACAATGGGACTTTTTAAACAGGAACCAATTTGTAAGAAATGTCACGCAGGGGTAGAATCAGCTCATCATATCCTATATGAGTGTGATGCTCTTGCCCTTACAAGATTCACTACTCTAGGTAATCCATATCCTAAAGAGTTACACCTAAACTCCATTGAGGGCCTATCAGACTTTATAAACAAAGTAGGTGACCCAAGACAATGGAACTAGGAAAAAATTGGGCTTGGAGCATGGTACAAAATGCAACAATGCAGAGGTGCCACATATCTGACAAGCTCAAGAAGAAGAAGAAAAACATACTCCAGAGCAACACATGTAATATTAATTGAAAAAAATATTTCTAATATAAAACAAATATTTCTCTTTTGAAAAAAGTAAGCAATTTGTACTGCCAAAGTAAAAAAAAATTCTTAAAATGCATAAAAAAAAACTAAGGCTGTGTTTTTTGAAAGGAAAAATTTATTTGATGAAATAGTAATGAAAGAAATCATGAAACAAAAAAAGAATATAAAAGTTCTTACAATCTTTTATAGCCATGTATATTTAAAGAAGACATTTTCATTTTGATCTTGGAATATACTTCTTGAATGTCTAGTGAAGAAACAATTTCCTCAGCTGAAATTTGCAATTTGAAATCTAGAAAAAATTTTTTATTTAATATAATTAAATGAGATTTTGATTCAATTTTTTTAATAAGTTAGAGGTGAATTAAAAAAAAAAAAGAAATAAATATGTATTACTAATCACATAATGTAAAAATTACCACATTTAATAAATTTATAGAAACAACATGTCAACTTAGTTTTAAATGTCAAATTAGAATAAAAAATTTATACATTTTTAATAATCCAAAACAACCACCATATTTATAGTTAAAAAAACTAGAAAAATATATGCAACATTTTAAAACTAAATTAAAAATGCTCTACTCATAAAATCAGAACTAGACAAGAAAAACTTTTAACAAATCCTCTTTTTTAAAAAAAAATTATCTTTGAAGAAGCATGACTTGATGAATAAAAATGATATTTTAAAGAAATATTAGTATATAAGGAAATAATTAAATGTATTGCCGCCCAACCTGTCTAGAGGTTAACGTACCTGACTACAGATGGGTGGGACCTGGGTTCGAATCCTGGCTCGGGCATGGATGTACTTTCTCTTTCTTGTCTTTGTCCTTTCTTTGTGTGTGAATGGTTGCCTACTCTATAAACGGGTACCTATGGCATGTGTGTACTGAGGAAGTCGGACTCCACACCAAATATGGTTCAGTTGGAATAGTGGAGCAGCGCACTCCATATTGCCAGCCTGGCTGGCAAACGACAGCAACAACAACATTAAATGTATTAGAATGAATTAAAAATTTTCATTCAATGATAAGCTGAGTGTAATTTAAGCCAACTGTGCAACATTACAAGCCATTCAGATGGGTAAATGCTTTATTTTTCGTAAGTTTATTTTTCTTAATTTTGATAGTTACTATAACTCATTTTATGTGAATTTATTTATAAAAATAATGCTGTATTTTGATGATAACTCAAACTCCTGTGTGAATATATAATTTAAAAGTTGCTTTTTACTTTCTAAAGAGAAATGTGATTATTTTATCCTAGGGGGGTAAATTTACCATCTTAACTTTAATTTATAACAATGTGAGTCTCACAAATAAAATTAATAACTACAGGAGGATATCAAAATGATGGAAATACCTTAGGTTTATAATGAATCCTTTACTAATATAGTGTAGAACTACATTAAGCAAGTAATACAGCTGGGATTCACCTAGGTATTGATTTATACAAGTTTTTAATAATATTTAAAGTAATATTGAAACATTCTTCATAGAGATATTGAAAATGTTTGGAAAGAAACCACCTATAATTCCTAATATAAGTATATTCATGAAAAAACAACTATCAAAATTTAAACATAATTCAGGAGACCCACAAATTTTAATGTTTTAAAAAAAGCATTTGTTAAAAAATGAAAATAAAAAACTTCAAATGTGGCTTAATTGCTATAATCCATAATCCATATTATATAGTTATTGTGTATTTTGTTAAAAAAAAAAAAAATCTCTAGCACACAGTTTTCTATTTTATGGAAGCCATGTAAAATTATAAGGACATGATAGTTGCCATGATTAATGCAACCATAAAACATGATTTAATGCATAAGCTCAGGAAAAAAGAAAAAAACAATTTTATACTAATAAAATCAGACTAGAAAATAATGAAATACTGATATGACCACACATGCAATCTGATATTTCTAAATGTTAAGTGAAAATAAATATCTATTAATGTAATTAAATATCTGAAATACTAAAACCTGAATTCCGGTATTCCAGAAAAAAATATAGGGAAACAAGAATGAATGGTAAAATCAATAAAATCAAATGTCTACACTGACAATACAATTATAAAAAAAAAAAAAAAAAAAAAAAACTTACAGCAGGTTTTTAAAACAAATAGCAATGGTTTTAAATTCAGTTTCATTATTTATCAAGCTGTCAAATTAAAAATGGAATTCAAATTGAATCAGCATGGTGTAATATGCCTAAGTAGCAAGGTTAAAGTATTATAAGTAATATTTTCATAATAGGAAGGATAAAAGAGGAATATAGTATCTTTATTGGCAAACTCCTACTGCATATGGACTATGTTTTCAACAACTTGTCAAGAATTCCAATCACAAACTTGAAGTTGTCTGTACTAATAATCAGAATAATTATTAATTATTCTTACCAAATATTTTGTAGAAGAAACTGAAAAACAATGGTAATATCTTTCAAGAAAACTATCTCAACTTAAATGATCAATATACATGAGATTTCAAAGTTTCAATTTCAATTTTCCAGCATTTTCACAAGGTACAAATTTGATAAAACAAGAGTAAACTTTACTGGTGAATTTCGCATGTAAAATGAGAATTACAAATACAAAATTTTCATATTTCACATTCACTAGCCATTTCAATTAAAAAATTATGTATACTGTGCAGAAAACTTCTCATTTTGTGATCCAAATATAGCTACATGAACTAAAAATATCTTTAAAGAAAGGACAAAAAGAGAGTTTTTTAATAAATTTTAAAAAACAAAAAGTAACTTTTAAACAATGTTCTATACAATTACTTTATATCAAGCATTAATAGAATTTTAAACCATTCCCTGAAGTACAACAACCATTTGCTACATCACATTTAATAATAATGTAAGATGATTTAGCCTCAAATGTGGGGTCTTCAGACAAAAGCTTTTGTAATAAAAAGTCAAACACTTTTTTTAAATTATCCATAAAGAACTATTTCTTACTTCAATACAACTCATAAATTTTTTATGTTAATGGTTTTAAATATATACTAAATAATGCTTAGACCATAAACTAAGAAAATTCTTTATTCTGCTTGTTTTGGGTTTTAACAGAATTTTCTTAAATTAAGAACGCTATTTAATTTTAAATATCCAAACAATCAACACCAAAATTTTTCTTTAAACTTAACTATAACAGAAAAGAAAATTGTCCTAAGACTAAGTAATTTAGAAAAACATATTTTACTGGAGATGAATTCAAGAATTTCAATAAAAACATAAGTTATTTCTATTTGGTCTTAAATATAGTCAATTAGCACAGTTAAATTATACAAGTTGTTCACCATTAAAGGTTTATGAAACAAATATCAGGTTTCTTATATTGCATATATTTTATTAAAAAGCTTCTATTCTCCTCAAAATAAAAAAGTGATTTGCTTAATTTATTTATAAAACTCTTTGAGACTTTTCTGCATTCTAAAAAAACTTATTTTTAAAAATCTTTAGAAAAACAAAATTTTCATGTGTTAATATATCAAACATTACAAAAAACAAATAAATGATTTTTCAACGTTTTTAAATTGAATTCATAACTAATTATTTTACTTACTTGTATAATCAATGTTTTGGGATAACTTTGTTAAGAAAACAACAGTAAGTTTGGAAAGTGTGAACTGAGCCCATAATGTTAATTTCTTTGAACGTTCCTTTCCTAGAGCATCAGATGATTTTGTATCCCCATTTGATGTTTTTTTGGAATGATATGCAGACTTTGATTTAACCTCATATTCTGGTACAGTCACAGTAGATAAATGGAAACTGGAAATCCAGGAATTCAATTTTTCAATAAAACTCAGAATTGTATAGAGGGTTGTGAAACATTGCGCAAAAAGTTCTGTCTAAAAAAGAAAAATATAAAATTTAAATTAGCAATTAAGGTAAAATGTAATAGGTCCAAAACGTTTTTAAATGAAAAGTAAACACTTTCATCATTTAAACATTAATTTATAAAAGAAATTAAATGAAATAACATTCTCACACAATAAGCTGAATAAATAGAAAAATTTTTATGAGAAATAAAGTTGCTAAAGCAATATCTACTTAATTTAAAGTATCAAAATATCTTCTTTCAAAACATATTGCTGGGAATTCAGAAAGAAATTTTAAGCATCAACAATTGTATCTTAAAAATATAATATCACATGCAAAAGAATTAAGTATCAAACCTTAGTAAATATTAAGTATCAAATCTAAAAAAAAAAGTTCGTACTAAAATCAATGAAATAAAATATTTATTTCCCATTTTTCGAATCATAATTCTATTAGGTGTGAAGCAAATCAAATATATGATATTTACAGCAAAAAGGAGTAACTAACTCTAATGTTTTTGGAACAGTAAAATCAGCAATTTCGAAGAAAACAAATTAAAGCTATGCAATTTTACAATGATCACTTTAAAACTCCGTTATAAATGGATATTGACAGTACTTAATAACTGAAAAAATTTAACGACCCATTATATTTAATAGATAGTTATACCAATAATTTCCGTCCATTATTTGGCCACTTTCAATTCATTCATATAAGAAAAGGCAAGAGTAAATTTTGGAATGAAACCAAAATGGCTTAATTTTGAAAATATGTTTTAGTTAATAATAAATTAAAAGGTTGGAGCAATTACAGTGTAACTAATACTATTACTATTAGGCACTTCAATTTATATATATATATATATATATATATATATATATATATATATATATATTACAATAAGTTTGCAGCCATTCGGTATATATGGGATATATGAGTCAGAGTATTTATAAAACATTTTAACCTTAGTGATAACTGATGATCAGTTTATCTTTCTGATGAAACTGCCTGTTCCCCTGACACATATCTAAAAAGTACACAAAATATAATTTAAAGTTTTAGGTTCTCTACATTTCAGTTACATTTGGAATATTTAATCATATTTTAGAAGGCTGATAAACCAATCATAAGAGAAAAATCAAAGATGAAGCATAGTCTTTAATTTGTTTGATAATTTCTCTCTCTCTAAGGTATAATATAACATGTGATATTTTTCATCTAACACACTTAGATGTTATTTTGAATGAATCTAGTAATGATGGGAATATAACGAGAAAAATTAATTTGTTTTTCTTAAATTGGAATTGCTTTTTTTGAGTTGAGAGAATTTCATGAACTGAGAAGTTTATTGATCATTATTTAAAGACACAAATGACTCCTAACAAGTATGAAACACAGTATATGCTCGTTTTTATGAACTTGTTAGAAACAATAAATAAATCGTAAAATAAAAAAATATGAGTGTCAGATTTTTAATTTTTTTTTATTTCTTTGATGGAGTTCATACATGAACTACTAATCTTTAACCAAGCTGGCAAATAACTATTCTTTGCTCTTATTCAGTTACAGCGATATCTTCAATAAAACCTTTATATCGAAATGTGTTGGATATCTCTTTTCCTTTAACAGCATTGTAAGAACAGTTTGGCAAGAACATTTTATTCAGAATGTCATTTTCCTATAATCAATGCAATTCTATACACTTTACAAAATTAACCTATGTTTTACTATGAAGTGTTAATTATACTGAGCTATAAAATGGAGAGTCAGATAAGGCAGACAATTTAATTCCATTAAATTTCCAATTTAATGGAAATATTTTTCAGCATTTTTAAAATTATAAAAATTTGACAGTAAAAAAATTGACATTTTTTACTAAGGAAGAGACTTACTTGAAAAGCTGAAATATTTATATGTAACGCTTTACAATCCATATGAATACACAAAGCTGGTTGATTTTGATTACTTTTTTGGGATAAAGCGACTGTGGCTGATACAGTCAAAGGCCAAAGTAAAACAGCTTCTTTAATATTTTCATCTTGCTGAATAGAATAAATACTCCAGTTATTTATTTCTAGTGTCCATGGGAAAAAATCTTGACCTGTGGTAAAATTTATACGAGAAATATTTCATTGAATGTGCATAAAATAACTTTGTTGAGAAAAATTTATATCAATGAAAATAGAAGTTAAGTAGATAGAGAATACAAAATGGATAATAAATAAAACATGGATAATACTGTGAATTTATACCACAATATTTTTATTATATATTATATTTTGTTGAATGTTTTCAACAAACTAAATATCACACATTTAAGTCAAACATAAAATCACAACTTATTTTTTAAAAAAACTGAATGGGAGTATGTAATCTACATTTTTCCCTTTTACAAACATCACTTAAACATAATACAATTTTAAAATTCCTCTAATTCAAAGAAATAAATCAAAAATAACAGTACATTTGGCCAAAACTTTTAGAAATAATTATTGATGAGCTATTAT
>JAPDSC010092994.1:139462-153553 GCA_026290005.1 Latrodectus geometricus | reverse complement strand
TATCTTTCATCTTTTCAAGAAACAGAAACTTCTTGAATAAGATTAGAATTTTGCATTCATATCCTCCAGATAGCACATTATTTGGCTTATATATTTTTGGTGAAATTGCCTCAACTCCTCACCAAACAATAAATGGTGGCGTACAATTCGGCTTTCTACTTTCGATTAAAATTGCGATTATAATTTGACAGCAATTACAACTTCAGAAATTTTAATTACTACTTTCGTCTTCTTCGTGGATAGTGCGTAAAAATACTCTATACGCGATGACCAGTAATGTGTTTCTCGTGCCTCAAACTGAAGCGTAACGACCCCAAAAGTCTACGATATCTTGTGAATAGGAGAAGTCAATTACTCCACTCCCCTCTCTGCCGAAGTGCGTCTACACGGAAAAACGTTGGACGTGCATTACTGATTTCTGGTCTTTTATGCATTTTTTTCCTTGCCTGGGAAAAGTGAGGCCAATCTCTATAAATGAGGTATGTAACAAACCAAGCGATTTATTTTCGTCCGTGTCGATTTCGTTTGAGGTCCGAAATCAGGGCCGTTTCTCAGAGATTCCTCTTGGAATACCACGGATACCATCGACCATGCGGTTACTCACCTATTGCGTTCAGGTAAGATTACAGTCACAGTTTTCTGTTTCACAAATTTATGTGAAATTGTTGAAATTTTAAGCAATGCAATTTATTATTTTAATGTAATTTAAGAATTAATAAATTGTAACTAATATTTTAAAAAATGCTAACAGTTTATAATACATTTTAGAATAGCTCCAAATTATGGATTACAAGCAATTTATATACTAACCACTTTCACATTGAATCCTTCTGATTAACACAGTTGAAATATATATTTCGTTGCAAAATAAATTTTTATAGAAAAATGGAACTGAATGTTCTCGAACGACTATATTATTGACGTTATTCTAAGTTAGTAAATTAAGTAATTGATTTATAATGTTGTTAAATGAAAAGGTTCTAATTTTTTTTAAATTAAGTCTCATTTAAAATGTGTTTTGATTATAAAAATTACTGGAAATAGGCAAAACAATTCTGACACAGTAATGTTATAATTCATTTAAAGAGAAAGAGAAGAAAATAATTTAGAGAGATTAAGAAGAAAAGAATTTAAAGAGATTAAGGAGAAAAGAGTTTAAAGAGAAAAGAAAATAATTTAAAGAGAAAAAAACCTTGCTTTTTAAGAATTTACTCAGAAAGGAAAAACTTAGATTTCTAGAATTGAAATGTTACCTTTCAATATAATTCAATATATTTTGTAGCAATATTTTATATTCTGAAAATAATCCTGATAATCAGACCTTTTAATTGATTAAATAATAACACACGTTTTTATTTTTAATCTTATAAAAGTATTATTCCAAAATTTCTTCATTTTTGGTACATTTTAAAAGATTTTAAAAATAAATATATACTTTACTAGAGCTTTAATTTTTGAACTAATTTGAATTACAAATTATTTCAGGCTATTTGGTTTCAAAAGGAATTTCAATTTTCTAATTATATAATTGGCACGTTTTGCGTTAAATTTCATTTGACAACATACATTATTGACAATTTCCTGTCAATACTAAATGTTAGATTAAATTTTCCAATAGAGATCATTTTTCGCTAGAAGAACTTTTAAAATATTCCTCTCTGTATTAACTGATAAACTTTTTAATAACATTTTCAGATACTGAAAATAAAAAATAAAAATATTAATTTTTCAAACTATTTAAAATTAAAGTCTTTTTAATTATTTCTCTGTAACTTGTATTATTCTTTACATTTTTCTTTTTCTCTAAATTATTTTATATATAATTATTGGTGAATTTGAAATAGTATATTCAATCTTTATTCTGCACTATTTCATTGTATTCAATATGAATTTTTTGAGATTTCACACCTTTACAAAATGCAGTTTCTCTTTTTTTTGCGTAGAAGAAACTGTAACTGTAATTTGTGTCAAAAACTAGTTAAGACTTGATTGGATTAGTAAATGATTGCAGATCGTAAACACTTCAAAAATGTTTTGTTCTAAATATTCTTTTTTTTTTGTAGCGTGTTGTTATTGTATATTTACTAACCACTATCTTTATAATGCATTAGAAGTTGCCCTTATGAAGTCACGCGTGCGTCAAAATATTCCCATCTTTAACAGTTTTAACAACTATTCCCAGTATTCGATGACATTCATCACCGAATGATGTTGCAAAATCAAAATAATGGTAAAATTAAATATTTATAGTTTACAAATTACATTTCCTTTCAGTAAGTTCCTTAATATGTAATAATCTTTTTCAAAGCTTTATTCACTTCTGAATATCGATAAATTTAATAGATTGTAAAATATTGTTTGAATTTCTTTTTTATTTTTAAGGAATTCATAGCAATATTGACAAATAATTATTTTTCTTTAGACAACTAAATTTTATAAAGCTATTGATGTTAATTTGATAGAACTACAAATGAAAATCAAAAGAAATATTCGGAGAACATCCTTTTATTTTTCTTAAGTTGTTTTTATTCAATATAAAACAAATTTATAAAATAAAACAGGAAATTAAATTAATGCTTCGCAATGTTGGTTAGCAAATATCTGTAATATCTAAGTGTACTTTACATGCACACTTGTCGATTGTAATAATTTTGCAATAAACATGATTTTAACTTACCTTTTAATTCTGAAAAATATCATACTTTAATATGGTTCTTTAAGAGATTTTTAAATGCAATAAATGATTAAAATAAATTAATAAATAGTTGATGATTGATTTATTAGCTATAATAGAGTTTTGTAAATATTTAGTTTTTTTTTAACTTAAAGAAAATCAATTTAAAATGATTATAACTTGACGCAATCTTACACTTACAGCTTTATAAAGTTAATCAAAAGAACTTCAATCAATTTTTATTTGCAAAAGTTTGGAAAAGTATTAGAAACAACTTAATAAAGATTTTACAAAGCTTATATATTCATGTCAAATAAACTGGTATTACCACATAATATCGAGTAAATCTTATGATACTCAGAGTTGCAGCAAAATGACGTGGCATGAACTATGTAATGTCTAAAGTTATCTCATAGATTTTTACTCTGAATCATGTAGAGTGAAATACAAATCCAAAAATATGCAAAGTAATGGAAATGTTTTCTGAACGACGCGTTGCAAGGCATCCCTGATATAATTAATGAAGTTCATGGTGAAAATTTAGGGAATCAGAGAAAATTTGTCGAAAATTAAATGTTCCTAAAGTCAATGGAAAGGAAATATCTTTGTTTGCTATTACATTAATCTGTTGGAATTGCCCATGTCAATTAAAATTTAAAACAGTTAAGAATTGGCGTAAATGATTAAAGACGTATCATTTGACTGTCAGAAACGATATGTAAGGAGGCCAACTCATATAATCACAGACATTTCACCAGCCTGAAGATTCTCCTTATGACATATGACGTCAATACATTCATGAGGTTTTCTCTATACGACTCAATGGCAAACCAGATGATTGTCTTGGAAAAGGAGCTCGTTAGACCAGGCCACGTATTTCTAGTTGTCTTTAGTCCAATATGTAGTTGTCTTTAGTCCGCATATTGGCCAAAACGAGTTTTTGCTTTTGCGATGTTGTTTTGTCCTAGACAGTTAAAATAGTATGACAATAACCGTACGTGAACAGTGGTGCTCTAAACAGTTTGTTCGCCAATACATGATGCATAAGCACAAAAATCGGCAGCAATTTAAGGTGTTTGTAACTCTCTCGTTTAAGAAATGCTCATCAATCGTCGATGATCCAGTCTTTCAGTCTCTAATATGCAGCACCACATCTGAGATTTGATGTATCACTGTATCCATGGCATTCGTGTTAAATAATAATATACCAAAAATCAAATTTCCTCTTTACCTTGTTGATGCTTCACCCTTTCTCCCATGTACACACTATAATGGCACTTTCAAATTTACGTTCAAATCTTGATAACCTATTATAAAAGTGACAACCAATCTTATCGTTTTACCAGACACCTATTATCCGTTATAAGCGTTATCTACTACATATCATTTATTAATCAGTAAAATGCTTCCATTATTTGCATGTGCTCACAGGAACTAGATTTTCTTGGCACATGAATATATATATCATTGATGAATTTTATATATTTCTGTCCAACTCTCACTTATTTGACGAAACATTTTAATCAAACATGACTTTACTAAAATAACTTTCTCAACTAAAAGATCTATGAAACGTTATGAATAACTTTTTATGAGGTCTACTTTCTCTCAAAATTCAGTAAAATAGGAAAAATTGTGAACCTTACAATGTAAATTATCGCATACTAAAAGTAAATAAAAAAGACTTCTAGATTTGATACGAAACAATGCATTTGGTGACAAAAGTATTTACCAAAAATGTGTGGACTTTCTCTGGTGCATGCTTCAAAATTTTTCTTACGACCTCCAGAAAAGAAGCAAAATTTTTATTCTTTATAATATATTCTATAGCTTTTCTGACTTTTAAGACAAGCCGAATTATACCAAATTTTCGATTTGCAAAATAGAACATTTTGTTCATTATTTTAACTTGAATGATGTTGTTGATTTCTCCAGTTCATTTACACCATTCTTACGAACTCACTTTACATTATTTTCATATACTTTCGAGCAATAGCAAAAATTATCAACTTTTCTTATATAATAAACAAAGTTCAATGTTAAATTTAGAAAACATATTTATGATAATTAACTTAATTTATGATTAATATGATTACAAATATATTTTAAATGAACTATGTTCGCTGCAACTGTTCTGAGACTAACAAGAATATAATATTAAAAACTCTCTCTCTCTATCATGAAATACTTGTAAATGACTATTTTCCGTTTCATCCACTCTTATTATGAATTTTATTTCATATGAACTTTTTACTTGATATGAATAAAAAATTTAAAATGCCTGAAATTGAAATTCTGAAACTCTTGGAATTGTTTCCCTAACTTAATTTATATACCAAACCAAAACGATAATCATGTCAAAATAAATAAAATAGAAGAAAAGCTTATATTATTACGCAGTTCTGTATTCAAATTACACCTTCAGAAAAATATTAGGATCAATGTTATTTTTAACAGGAGAGTTATAAATTCAATTTTTCAATTAATCTATATTTAATTCAACAGCTTTCATTGTACAACGATTTCCAATAGTTTAATGTAAATAATCAACATAAAATTTATTAAATAATATAACAAATGAAAAATAGAAAAAAAATAAATGAATAAAAAATTTTGTTATTTACGTCCAATTAAATTCACTTATGATTTAGATTAGATAATTGATTTTGCTTAGAAATAATCTGGCATTAGTATTTAAATATATTCTTTATACATTAATAAAAGTATAATAAATACAAATAATAAAATTTATATAAGAAGTATACATCATTTGCTTAATCTTTAAAAGTAAAGATGTTAGGACTATTTTAAATGTTTCTATATGTTTATTAATTTTTGGATAAAATCAGAAAAGCATCTCTGTTTTCAAAAATAATAAATTTTGAACTAAAAATACTGATAAGAGTATAATAAATTTTAATCAGATAAATTTTTAATTTCTTGTGTTATTAAAATCAATAAAACTTATTATCAGGACATAATATTATTCAATATTTTGTACACACTACATATTACTTACAACTAATTCTAATGCTTTTGTATCCGAATGAATATTTATATACATGTTTAAACCTAGAACACAGAATATCTTATCATTTTCATTTTAGGCCATTAACTGTACCATGTGATGCCATTTTTACTTACCTTTTTTATAAGCATCTTTACCGGAATTTTTCTCTTGGCAAGAATGAATAGATTTTTTTAATTTTCTTCTGTTTATTATAAAAATTTATACATCTGATATATTTAAAAGTTCCCGAATCTTTTTCTGCTGTGATTGGTATTTTTATTCAGAGAAATTATTTAAAATTCATCTCATTTATTATCTACAATTCATTATTCATTATTTAGAATTCATCATTGAATAACCAGTTTAAAGCAAAACTAATTGTTCCATTTGTTTCCCTTTTCTTTAATAGAAGACGCATTTTTTTAATTATTTAAGCTTCATGATGTGACAAATTTGGTTTCAAAATCGAAAAATTATATTTTTAGCCTACAAACAGAATATTCAGAAAGGATCTTAATATTTTTTGTAACATTTATTTGAGTAAATTACTTCGATAAGTTTTTAAAGTACAAAAAACTGAGTAGTGGGTAAATTAATTTATGAAAGGGAAAAATCCAGCAATAATGCTTTGATTTTTTCAACAGTCGGAATTCCCAACTATTTTCGTCTTTATTTTCTTATCTGAATTGTTTTTTAATAAAAAATTTTTTATAGTATTTAAGACTTACTTTTAATTAATTATTAAAAAAATAACTTTCAGGAAAACTGAAAGTTTTTCATGGTTAAAATTGCTTTAACATCTCCATAATTTTTTTGATAAAAATTATTAATTATTACTTGCTGTCTATCAATCATTACTCACTATAATTATTATTACTATTAGACAATTTTTTCATAATATTTCACAAAAATCAATATAGTAACACATAAAAAATTTCAATTCAACAAAGTTGCAGGTTTGATACCTGAATCACGTTATGCAGAAAGAATGTTAAATATTCCTTCAAATCTAACATTCCTCTGCTGGGTGGTAAAGAGAAGTTGCCAGATTATGTATTAACTAAATCACGTGAACGTTGTTCTAAATCAAGAAGGGGTCACAACTGACCCCTTTTTGTTTCTTGTTCTTGTTGTGTTTAATAGCTTCTGTAAGCAAAAATGAACAAAAAGAAACATAGCAATAATCTGATTAACATTTATATCATTAGTATATCAAGACTAAATTAACAATAAAATAAATGAAAAGCCAATATTTAAATGTCACAAATTGAATTCAATCTCATGTAAATACAAAGCTAATTAATATAAATGTTATTTCAGTTAATTTTATGTGAATCCACACTAGTCAAAAACTATTCTTAGCAAAAAATATTTTTGTAACCCTAGTTTTATTTATAAAATTAAAAGTAATTTCATGCTTGAATGGAGAACCATGTTTTGAAAACACACTTAAGCACAGAAAATAAGCAGTTTGATTATTTCCTTATGCTAGAAAATAATCCCTAAATATTTTTCCTAATGTATCGAATCTACTTCGTCAATAGTGTTTAGAATTTAAGCAATTACACACTTTTGATGCTCATATTGTTCTAACTCTAAAAACGGTAATTCAGCTCAACAAGGTAATTTATTTTATTCCACAAATTGATGCAAATAAAGTTTTTTTTCCGTCTATCAAATGAATAAAGTAATGTAGGAAATATAAGTTGTTTTTATTCAATATAAAACAAATTTATAAGATAAAACAGGAAATTAAATTAATGCTTCACAATGTTGCTTTGCAAATATTTGTAATATCTAAGTTAAAATCTGAATTTTTTTAATTTACAAAGGGTACATGAACACTTGTAATAGTTTTATTTTAGATAAATTTAAAATTATAAAATATTATTTTATTTCTGAAAATTAACATAAAAAAAACTTCATCTCTTAAAGAAATATGCTATTGTATTACCTATTAGAATCTAATGTATGCTTTCATTTTAAAAATTTTCCTTTAACAAAAAAAAAAAAAATGCTTCTAAATGCTTTTGTTATATTGTGTGCTCAGTAGTTATGACTCTAGCCTCCAGTTTAATAGTTTGTAGATTCGATTCCCTAATTTCAATTAGATTTTTGTAGTATGATTCGGAATCTACTTTGAACTGAAGGTCTTGTTTCAATTTTCCTGAATGATATGAATTTGATTAGATTAAAAAATCATTCTGCTTATTTAATAAAACAAAATAAGCTTGCATTATCATTTAAGGATGGCAAAGGACATACAAATCCAGATGGTTGGTCTCACCAATGGATATTATAATTTAAAACAACTAAACGGAAAATAATAAATTTTAC
Source organism: Latrodectus geometricus (assembly GCA_026290005.1). Classification (NCBI taxonomy): domain Eukaryota; kingdom Metazoa; phylum Arthropoda; class Arachnida; order Araneae; family Theridiidae; genus Latrodectus; species Latrodectus geometricus. Next base: position 145,532 of record JAPDSC010092994.1, on the reverse strand, counting down.
TTAAAAGGTATTATGTTTTTATTTACATTATTTCTAATTATGATTCTCATTGTGACCACGGCTTTGTCACATAGGCACTACAATCAAATCTATTACTACTACTGTCATCACGCACATATGTATAACATACTCATTAATAAATCAGAAAATCATCCGAAATATTTAAGTACCATTTTATAATATTTAATATTTCAAAATAATTTTGATACATAATTATCATCCACAGACATAACATTTTAATTAAAACATGGGTTATACTTTATTTAAAATTTAATTCTTTATTTTTTTAATAAAATCTTATTTTCTTTATTTGAATGTATAAAATACAATGAAGTCACTTTTTTTAAAAAAAAATCATTTCATTCTTAAGCTCAAACCTTATTTAATTTTGACGAATGCAGAAATTCGAAGAGAATTTATTTTGAGTTAGTGATTGCTTTGTCTTTATATTTTTGTTAAAAATGATAATTTTTAAATAAAAATTTCTAAATTTTCGAACAAAATTAGGGTGAAGAGAATAATCAGGTGTAAAGGAGAGTACAATATTTAATTTTATTGAAACATTTATAGAAATTCAAAATTTAGTTGGACAAATTTAAATCTGTAGGTATATTACACTTAATTAAGATTCATTATGGTTTAAGACTAACAGCACTCTGCATTGGATGTTTCTAAAATCAAATGCATCTTCCACTGAAGAAAAGAAATTGGTGGGTGCATTTTTGCTTTTGTCATAAATGCTTATCGATGAGGATGTGCTTTGAAATTTTCTTGGTTTCTCCCCTTGTGACAGGTGAATACAATAAAATATGAAAGATGTCCTTTTTAAAAATGAAAGTTTAGGGATAAAAACAGCTCTCATCGGTTAAGTTATTGATTATGCAGTGAAATACATTAAAAAAATCATTCATTGTTTTGAAGACAACATATAGTTCATTACAAATTGCACTTGTTAGAAATTTAAAATGCCATCAATCTGTTGATTCATAAAAAATGTTGTAATTGTTTTCTTATATTTTTTCTATCAAAATATAATAGGAAAATTTTGATTCACAATTTTTATTGTTTAATTAAAGATACAGCCTTCATTTATGCAAACATATTTTCTTGGAGTATATTTCTAAAGTAATTTATATTTAATTCAGATTACAAACTTTTCAATGAAAATAACTTAAGTATAATTTGCAATATATTTTAAGAACAATTCGTTACTTTTTTACTGTAACATAACTAATTGAAACTTTTCCGTATCCTTTAAATACAGTAAACATAAAATAATCAGTAAATGACATTTTTTGTCAACTTTCCAGCATTTTTTAATTATTTAATTTATAAAGGCTTAGTTTCTGTTCATAAGGTTTTGGAAATTTATGTAAAAGTTTGCATCATTGAGGATTGCAGAGCTATAGTATAAAAATTTTTAGTATACAATATATATAAAAGTAGTAGTAATAAGTAGTAGTAAGTAATATATATAAAAGTATAGAAATAGAGAAATAATTTTATCTAATAAGATAAAATTATTTCTCTATTTCAACACAAATTTAAAGTCTTATAATCTTATTATTAATCTAACGATCTTTAAGGACAGTTCATCAGAGATAGTTTGTTTAGCTCCTTGCTTACACAAACAATGCTTTATGAATATTTGTTTTAATAAGAAATAATACATTTATTCATACACTATATTTATATTTTATTTTTTGAAATTATAAGCAAACTATTGAATCTAGCAACAACTTTTCAAAATATGCTTACTGAAAAATCAAGTTGACTTTTCAAAATTGGTTCTTATACTAAAAGAAGAAGAAAAGCGTTTTCTGTTTCCAAATTAAAAACATAATTTATTCTTTTCTTTGGTATTATTTATTATACTTGGTATATTAAAGTCTTGGGATACCAAAATTTAAAATTTATTTGTAAAACTTAAACTAATCCATGTGTAAAATAAAAAATAATACAATTTGTGATTATTTTAAAAAATAAACCAAATTTTATTCCTCATATTCTCTAAATTTTACTTTAATCGAGTATTTAATGTACTAATTTGGACATTTTACATTTTTTAAGGATATTGAATCTCATTTGCAATGCTTGTGATCTGAATTACCACAGAATTTCAATTGATACAATTCGCCAATATAACAGCATATATAAGTTGCATTCTACATTGGTATTAGCAGTGACTTTTCAAAATATTAGAATTGTCATTCAATTTCCGAATTTTTAAATAATTTGGAAGTGTGTCAATATTGTTCTTTAATAAGAAATTTTAACCACTTCTTTTATATTATTAGTGCCAATAATAAATATATTTCTAGTGTGCTACTTCATGATGAACATTAAGTATGTATGCAAATAAATGACGAGTGCTATAATTTTTTTAAAAAGACAAAATATAATTTTGAGTAAATAAATTTTTTACATGTTGTTATACATCTTTTAATTTATTTTCAGAGGATCAGTTTGATTGTACTTCTACATTTTGTCCTGACTTCAGACTGTAAAAAAGACTCTCCGCAGACGGCATCGCCTAAAATATCACGCTCTGATGCGACTTTTGATCTTTTGTCCCTAGAAACTTCTGATCTTGAAAGGGAGATTAGCCATGAAGAAGCAATCAGGGATCAAATTCCAGTAGAAAGTAAAGACAGATTTTCTTACATCAATCCTCCTAAGAAAAGCAGACCAAACTTAAAAATAAAAGTACAAAACGTGACTAAAGAAGATTATGAAATATTACAATGGTACTCAACGCCAACTGATAGCAAGCAACACATTAAGAAAGCAAGTGAGAGTAAATTTGGCGATAAAAAAGATTTATTCGCACAAGGTAGCTCTTATTCTGAAGGTTATAACAATCCTTATAAAAGTGATTATTATTCTGATAGTAGAGATAGCAGTTCTGAAGCATTCTCGTCAGAATCAGACAGATATCACGACACTCCATACAAGAAACCTGGTAGAAAAGTCAGAAAGCCCTGTTCGAAAACAAAGAACAAGAAGACAGAAGAACTTCGTGATGGATCAGATACAACCATTGTGCACAGCCGTTCGAAGGATGGAGTGGAAGTCTCACATTACAGTTCAAATGTTCCAGGATCTCTACAATCTCCTCCATCTGTTAATTATGATAGTTTAATTAATCTGTCGAAATTGCCTCAAGAACAATCATTGATGAGGTTTTCTGGTGAACACCTTCATGGTATTCCGAGGTTTAATCCAATGACGCATATGCACAAGGACGAAGGGAATCATTTTCATCTCCACAATCACCATCATCATTATGGTTCAGATGGCAAGAAAGTGGACCCAACCGCTAAAGTAAATTCCTACATGTCTTTACTCGCTGGCATAGGTAACCTCAGAAATATGCTTTCTGGTGCGACTGGTGGCTCTCCTCTTAGCCAAAGTTTTAACCTTGGCAATCTCAACAACATTTTACCAACAGCTGGAAATAGTGATCTTGGTCCTAACCAACCAAGTATTGGAAGCTTTCAGTCAGAGATCAGTGGACCAAACTCTGGAGAAAAAGCTCCTTCCCAGCCTGCGAAAAAAGGCTATCATTATACAGGGCCGTATAAAAGCTATGGTCGTAAGACTTATCGTAGAATTAAAGATAATAATCAACCAAAAAATCTTGACAGCAGCGTAGATGTTGGTGATATGAACATTGGAGATGGAATGTATAAATATGGAGTTGGTCCATATGGTACAGATGAATATCGTGACTCAGATACATATCCTAATGAAGTAAATCTTCCTGGCGATAAGCCATTTCCTCACGATGGCAGTAGCATCAATGATGGATATAGTGATCCCCATATCAATGAGGGACACACTCCACTAAATTATGATCATGATCCCCGTGGCCCACATCCAGAACACGTTCATGGAGAACATAAAGATTATTCAGATAGCAGTTATGTTCCTGGTTATGATCACGGTCCCTCAGACAGTGGTTATCCTCCACAAAGTTCTCCCTACACATCACATGAAGAAAGTGCGCCTAACAGTTTCGAAAGTGGAAGAGTACCTAATCATGATCCCGTTGATAGACCAGGCCCTATAAACTCTCATGAAACATATAATCACAGTCCCCATCATGATAACGATGCAAACCATCACCATCCTAGTCACGAACCAATCATTCCAATCGGCATGACACGCAGTGTAAGTCACTCTTCAAGTAATGAACCTGAGGAGATCCCTTATGACCCCACAAAAGAACATCTTTACAAGAACATGCGACCTGAACCAGATCCTCTCACCATACCTAAGAATGCTAGGGTGATTGAGCATCACATTCGACTTCACCCCATGCACTACACAGTGTACCAGCAACCCTTCATGGACATACAGAGTGGTGGGAGCTACCCAGTTCCTGTTCATAAGCTCATCCCTAACCCATTAAAGGCACCCACGCCATTCATACCACGAGCTCCGATGTATCCTAGTCCACAGTTAAATCAAATTCTGCACACTTACCAGAGCCGTTCTCTTTATCATAAATGGTGGTGAAAACAGCAAAACAATTAAAAAAAACTTCAATCCTTAAACACAGTCTACTGTTGTTGGTTTCAGTTCTCGAAACTTGATAGGTTTCTATATTGTGTGGAAAGGCCCGAGTATTTTGATAAAATCAAAGACATTTCACTACTGGCTTCAGTTTTGTGACGTCTCAGTTTCTTATTACATCTTAGGAACACGTATATTGTTTCATATGTATATCTATTGTGATATAACAGATGAAAATTATGTATGGATGAATGATATTCATCGAATTCGATATCACATCATAAACTGATTTAAAATGTTGATTTCTGATATGTCACACATATGCTATTCTATTTCAAGGTATAGAAAAATTGCAGGAAGAAGTAAATTATTCAATTTAATTGTTGTTATATAATTATCTCAAATATTGATATTCATATGTAATTTCCTAGAACTATTTTATTGTACCAGAAAAAGTTACAAAGTTAGTAAAAAGTATACAAATTTAGAGTAAACATAATTTAGATCAAATTTAGAGTAAATTTTTACAGAAGAAAAATATTTCTCCAATACATATATATTTTTATGGCAATTAGCAAAAACTACTGACATATTTATTCATGTACAAAGATAATTGAATGATAAGGACGGAATTGTGATTCAGAAGAAGAGCATTAATTGTGTACATAAAAATAACAATACAGTACGTAAGGAAAGAATTACAATAATGTTATAAATACTTACAATAAAATTTTTCTACTGTTGTTAAAAAACATCATTAAATATCATCTACTTTAATATTGATACTATGACGAAATCAATAGTAATAGGTTCATTATGTAAACATCAATGTCGATGTGACAAATATACTTACATATCGCACTTTTGTCTGCAATATAGTGGTATAAGTCAAAAGGAATTTGTGAATTAATTAGAAAGGATGTTTAATAAGCATTACAAACAAACAACTTAATTATCATGTTATATAATTAATTAATAAATAAACTTGAAATGTGGTTGTGAAAAAGCCAAGTACATGTGCCTTTATTTTCTCACTCATAAGCCAAATTTCAATATTATATTTTTTTGGCATATTACACAGAATTAATGGAAATGCATATAAAATGCTGATATTTGTCAAATTTGAAATTTTCAAATGTTATTTTAACAAAGCAAAATATAATATATAATAAGAAACCAAAACATTGGTTATATTTAATTGTTCTGAATCTAGCAATTATAAATATGAATGTTTTAATCCAAATAAGTTTAGTTGTGTGACCTGTATATATTTCATTGTAAATAAGAGTTTATTATATACACTGTACATTATTAATCCATGAATAAAATATATTTTTATATATCTTATGTGTATTTTTATTGACCTTTATATTTAAATCTTTTAGTCTTTCTAGTTATGGAAAAATATATGAATTACATCGTATGACTTGCATGAATAATTGCTTTTAATATAAAACAAAAAGCATTTTTTAAGTGAGTGGTATCAAGATCAGAAATAATTGAAAAAATATTTTCAATTATTTATATTTTCAATATATATATATATATATAT
>JAPDSC010092994.1:117376-139362 GCA_026290005.1 Latrodectus geometricus | reverse complement strand
TGATAATAAGAGAAGGGAATTAAGTGAATCAGCAAAATTTTTCGAATATGAAAACATGAATTTCATTTCAAAGAAAAAACATTTACAATTTATCTCGTCATTTTAAAAGAACAGTTTCACTAGCATTGAATTGTTAGATAAAACTTATTTTTATAAACTAAATTTTTTATTTATATTACCATTTGGAAAATATGAAAAAAAAACATTCAAATCGCCCTTGCCAATTTAAACTAACCATAAAGAGGATGTTATGATTTATTTATTTATTTATTTAATGTGCTTTACATGAAATAAATTTATCTTTACTTAATGATTAATAAGTTTTTTTTTAATAGCAGTATCAAAGAGACAAATCTACAATAATATATAAAATAACCAATCCCACTGAGCTATTGGCCAAAATTTTTTTTCCAACTGCTCACTGAAGAGCTAATCCCACTGACAAATTTACTTGTTTTTGATTGGTAGACAAAATTGTATATTCAACGTTATTGGTGAAAACGATTATTTGTTTAACTCACAGATCAATTATAAGTAAAATAAAGTGACATACACATGATCTCAACTGTAACGAAAGAAACATCCACTTTGTGGTTTAAAAAATAAATAAATAAACATTTTGGTAAAAATGTACTGTACTGTCCCTCTTGGCGACTGTTTCAAAAAATTGTCAACAATTTCGCCAATCTGTACAAGCGAGGTCTGAAAATAAACAGAATATTCCATTTTTCATTGGTCGGTTCCCATTTTGAAAGAATCCCCCATTTTTCATAGGTCGGAATTCCTCATCTGTGATTGGTCAGAATTGGTTTTGTTTCCAGAAACTGTTATTTGCTGTTATCTGTTATCTGTTATAGTTATCTGTTATCTGTTATAGAAACTGTTATCGCCAACTTTGGAAAATCGCACCAAGAGTGACCGTACAGTAAATCTGAGCCAACATTTTAAGCTCTCTATGGCATCTCGCTAGAGTGCAAGTTTTGAAATAAAATCGTGATTTGATTGTCAAAATGTAGTGAGAAACATAGACACTTTTGGCCTCTATATTCTTAAAGGGGACTCCATATTTTTTCTCTTATTCAGTTATGAAATATATTTCACTGAAAACGCTTTTCTGAAAAAAACATTTATTATATTTTCTGATTAGTAAAGCGAAAAAAACAATGCCTTATATTTAACCCCGAATACTGGTTAGCCTAACAATACAAAACTATGGTAAGACATCTCTTTGTGCGTACTCTTCGTATTTGCTTTCCATACATAATTTTATCAGATATAGGTCTTATTTAAACTTCCCACTGGGGAAACCCGGAAAATTCAAAATCATACTTTATTCAATAATTGGAACAACCTGCGACCTTCGATTCTAAAAAGCTTCCTTTTACTATTAGACTGTAGAACAAAAGATAAACGTAAAAACGAACAAAACATAATACTGTTAAATATGATTTGAGATTGTAACATCTCTAACAGAAGAATAATGAGAAAAATAATTATTTTATGTTAACTATAGAGCGCTATATGCTTCATTAAATGTTGACACCAATTTTTTCAAGAAAACAGAATTGAAAAATTGGTAATAAAATTAATTAAGCATTTTTAATAAAGAATCTACGAAATTCCAGAAACTTATTTTGCTTTTTCAAATAATCCATCTATTATGGATGTTACAATCTCATGCTTTGTTAAAAATGTAATGATAAACTTCTGAAAATAGATAAATTGTATACGAAAAGATATGAAAAAAAATATTTGTAACGCATGCATACTTTTAATTAAATCTGTGCTCATATAACATTGAGTCCCTTTTCTTAAAAAATTAAATGTCGAAATTCCGAGTTTTTGCTTTTTAAAACTTGTAATAAAATAAAATTTCGTAAATCATTTTCTTGAAGTTAAATGTTTTTTTATTTTCAATTTTAGGATATTTAAGTAACAGCAATTTTTCGTGGTATTCTGAAGTGCCACTTAAGTCTTTGAATAGTGAATTATTTGAACATTATTCTTTCACAAAAAACTAGGCATTAGGAATGCACAGATTATAATAAAAAAAATTTTAAACGCCTTTTTCGAATTACTAGTACTAATTGTAAATATGATTATTAATTTTAGAAACTGTATTGAGATATATCAATGCTTAAATATGTTAGAACAAATAATCTATTCAAGTAATTCGATAAATTTCGAATACAAATTATAAAAATATGTTAATTTTATTTGTTTCTCCTGAAAATGTTTGAAATTACAATAAAATATTTAACTTATAAATATATTCAATGGAAATATTTTTAAAATGACATGATTTTAAAACACCACGCTTACAGGAAAATTCTTGAATTGAAAATTTTGAATTGAAATTGAAAAGGAAAAATTATATTTTTTTTAAATGAAAAAATAGGCATAATATGATTCATCAATTTGTAATGAAATATTTATAAGTATGAGACTTGGATAATAAATATTTTAAAATAAATATATAAGCTGCGTAGTTTAGTAAACTATCAACCTCTCTCATTTTGTTTGATCAAGTAGCTAAAATTAATAAAGTGATATATTGTGCTACACTTTAATTATATTCATAAAAGAAATACTCTTTTTTCTAGATATTATAAAAATATTCTTAACAAATCTGTTATGTATAATACGTAACAGATTTGTAAGAATAATTTTATAACATCACTATTTATTTAAAATTATAGATTAGGATTTCAAAAGATAATTAATTAAAATTTTACTTTTAAGCTTCCGAAAGATTAACATTCAATAGTTTTGCAAAATTACTTATCCATTGTTTTATAACATTCATTTTGAAACTTATAATTTGTAGAAAAATCTCTTACGTTAACAAATAATTTTTTTATATGCTCTGTTTTTTAAATATATTCATTCCTTTATATTATAAATTTCCTTGGTTAAAATGTTTAGTGACGAAATGTGCTTGGTAATACACATTTTTACGTAATTAATCCAATATTTTATATAGTTAATCCATTTTACATTTTGTTAATTAGTTCAATATTTTAAGAATATTTAATACAAACTTTAATGCAAAATAATTCAAATAAAACAAAAATATATGATAAAATAAGAATCTTTATTATTCCACGTATAATTTACAATATTCTATGTACAATACAAAACAAATTAATCAACAACTAACATCCAAAAGGATGCGGACACAGTTGTAGTTCACCAGGATAAACAATTTCTAAAACAAGTGAGATGTGTGCAAAAACATTTTTGCTAATTGCTTTCTAAGAAAATTCTATATTGTACAAATTTAATTAATTTCTGAACCTCAGAAATTAACTTTTCAAATTTTGCATATTCTTTTCCATAGACTATATTTTGAATAAAATCTACATAGCACAGAACCATTTTTTTTTTATCTTGCTCTATAGATTTAGAATATTTTTTTATCATAGAATATATATAATTTTTCTTTCCAACATTTATCACTAGTATCATATTTTAACAATAAGCATAATATTTCATAGTTGATGTCTTTTTTTATAATTGCTAGAATATATTATGACATTTAGAATTGAGAATAAATATGATGGATAACCATGAAAGGAGAAACAATTTATAACATTTCTTTTCTTTCAACAATTAGAGTTTACATGTTGAATAGGAATATTTCAACGTGCAATTCGCAAATATATAGACTAAGCAACATGATAATAACAAATATAAAAAAAAAACAATGTGATATTTCTCAAAAATATTTGTAAAAAGTCAGTTTATAAAAAAATCATGCAGTCATATCATAAAAAAAACTTATCTAAAAAACATTTTATAGACAAATTTGCATTTTTACCACCACAATGAAACTGCATAATTACTCATTAGATTTAGTATGAGATAAACTACTTACAGATGAATTTTTAGATAAGATTTAAAGTGTGTTACATGTGTTACATTTTATACAGTGTTACATTTTTGTCTTGGGTTTCAATCAAAAGCCAAATAAATAAAAAATTTAATCTTAGCTACTGTACTTTCTGCCTGAATGGCTTTTTTCAATTTGTTAAGACTTATTGAAAGTTCCAAATATTTTCTCGGATACAAATAAAATTAACGAAAACTTTAACTAAGGTATGATTACAATGCAAGAAAGTATAGAACTAATCTATATCTTTAAAAAATAATTGCCCTAAATACTGAAATTTTTTTTTTAATTTGTTCGACTATTAGAACATTTTTATGAATAAGCTAATTTCTAAGAAATATCACATTAGAAAAGTCCTAAAACTTGTAACATTGAAATCTTATTTATGAATAGTATAAAACAGTTTAAAAATTTTAGTTTTATAGTTTTTGAAATATTTTGCTCACAAATTTCTTTTTCAAAAATAATAATAATAATAATAATAATAATAAAACAGTATTAAGATTTTTTTGGTATTTTGAATATGATAATAAAAAATAAGCAAAACAATTAATAAATTAACCATTTAAAATAAGAAATCTGCATTTTAAAAAGCTTTTCATATTTAAAAATAATTTTACATAGACCTATGATCATTTTCCCTGTTGGCTATTCACCTCTATAGTGCGTCTAAGAGATATAATTATAACACAATTTAGTGTTCTATAGAATATTGCAATAATCATATTTTAGCAATAAATAACAAAAAAGACACAGCATGTAATAAACTATAATTCATGATACTTTTACATTCTATTAAATTTTTGCTATTTTCTTGATATAAAAACATCGATTAATAGTTGCATGACAATAAAAAATTGAGATATAGCAATATCATTTAATTCAGTTGTATAATATGATATCCATACAATGGAAGACACAGTTGCTTTGCGAGTGGGTAAACATATTGCACAAACTATATTTACAATTCATTTCAATGATTGTCCAACAAAATATGTACAGATCCACACTCTATTCTATGTCACTTGCAGAAAGTTTAAAATTTGACGAAAAGAAATAAATTTAAAGCAAAAGTCTCTTATTTATATTACATAAAGTCCACAAATCTATTGGTTTTTGAGAAAATTTAAACAATCATCATGGTAAAAAAGTTTTGTAAATAACTATTATGCGATGTATCATAAAATGCATCAAAAATGAATCATTGGTTTTATTTACAGGAATTTGCCTGTAAACTTGTCAACTAAAAATCATTGAAGGATTTAATAAATTTTAAAGTTGAATTTTATTTAAATAATAAGTGATACCAATATATAAATTTGAGATAGATCTAACTTGGAATTATATATTATTTTAAACAATGTACGAAATAAAATATTAAGAAGAAAATATTTACAGATTTTATATAGCATTGAACCATTTTAATACTATTATGCAATTAATAAAATATATTTTGTTACCCATAACTACGTAATTTATAATTAGATTGCAACCTTTTCTGCCTTTGAAAATTTTCAGTGTTTTGGAAAAGAAATGCAGAAGATATATATAGTTTAACACAATCAATCACAATGAGAAGAACACATTTATCCAAAGACAAAATTCTAATTGTAATATTACAAATATATTCTATGATAAATGTGTAATTAAATATTTTTTATATAAGGTGCATAATAGAATTGTTTGAATTCCAATTGTACACACACGCAAAGGAAAAAAATCGGACAAAAAATATAAATAAAATAACCTATATTTTCTATGTTAAACGCATTACCTAACAGGCAATGAAACTATATACAAATTTGAGGTAAATCAAATGTTATGTCCTTATCTTTCAGCATTTTAAAATAATGTTAAAGATAAGAAAATAAAAAAAAGTAAAAGTTATTTACATAGTCTAAATAACACTAGACTATACAATACATTCAACAAAATATATACTTCATCACAAGTATTCATATGCTTCATAAACATACTGTAAACATTGCAGCCTTGACATTTGACATTCTAATGTGCTCTTTTAATGAAAACATAATATTATTTAAATAGAAAAACTCTTTAGCTTCCTAAAAGACAGATAAATCTGTGCACACAATTTAAACATCAATGCAATAATATAGTGATTTTGACAATTATAACAAAGTGAAATCTGATTTAAAAATATACAGATATTTCAATTTATTTCTTGGAACACACTTCTTTTTCAAAAAAGTAACTAATGAGACTCCAGACTCGAACATTTTAACACATAAAATGTACATAAGTATTAGAACAATACTTTAATACTTCACATAGATTTGAATAAATCTCCTTTAAGACCAGATTTCAGTATAGATTTACACTAAGCAATGCATAAATTCCACAGCAAGTGCATATTTTTTCATCTATCAACAGTAATATAAATAACACAATATGCAGACATATGATTTTATTTACATATAATACAAAATTTAATTTACTTATTTACAGGAGGCACAGTTGGAAGATCACAAGAGTACAGCACAGTATTTTTGTACAAGTGTTTCGAATATTTTCTGTGCACAAATATGAAGCAAAGTTACATGAATGAAAAGCAGTATTAGGTTCACCAACCACAAAATTCTAGATTAGATTAAACATAAGAATTTGCAATATATCATAGTAATGGAAATATGTTATACATATTTAAGAAAAATTACACATTCTTAAGCTAAATATTAAAGTAAGATACAAATTTTAAAGATTTTTACATTTTTCTCTTAGAAGTAAAATGAATATTTTATTTCTAAGAGATAAAATAGTATAAACAATAAAATTATTTTTGAAACAGAATATTCTTTTTCGGTAAATCAGTAATGTAATCTTGTATTAAACACAATTGTCACTTGCTAAGATCTTGATGATTTCTATGTTTACTCAGTTGTAATCTTGATAGAGTTAATTATCATCATAATAACAATTGATCAGCAAATGATTAAGCTCTTGAATCCCAGCAGAACTAAGTCCGCCATTTTGCTTTTATCATCTTTGTTTCATACATTTATTACGGATTTTGTGGTTGGTGTCTTCCTACCAAAAGTGAATTTTCATGATAATGAGAATGAAGATCGTGAATATAGTTTTGCATTTTGTGAGTATGTGCCTGCATTGTTTTATTTCCACAGATGAATGTGACCACTAAATTCTCAAATCCAAGAGCCAACTTCCTTTTCGACAACCTCAACAGCATCTCCACGTCCCATGACTCTGAGGATGTTCAAGAGGTTACCCAGGCTGCTGACTTCTTGCTCCCTTGCCTCCCACAAATCTAGGATATGGTCTGTAGGACTTCGCTTGGTTGCAAAATAATTTATGTATCTGAAACATAAAAATAATCATAATCACATAAATGTGATACATCATGCAAAAAATGGATACCGAACATAGTATTATGTGATTATCCTATTACTTTAATGTAAGTTTCCCCTTTTTCATGAATGAAGACTTTAATAAAAGCCATTTCTTCAATGAGATTAAAAAAATCACTCATTATTTAAAAAAATGTGTCTCAATTTTATTTTTAAGATTTTTAATTAAATATCCATTTAGTTTACAATAAACAAAGGAATTCCATTCTAGAAAATAAGTAAGGAAATAAATTTGCACATTTCAATCAAAAATACAGTAACATTAATAATGTTTAAATTCTAATAATTTTTATATACCTCGTATTCTGATGTTCAATGTTTATGAAGCCTATATTAAGTATATTTTGATAAGTAAAAGTTGTCATATTGAGTTCACTTTTAGAATATGTTATTAAAAAAAACTCCCCAAATAGAAATATTTAAAAAAATCAATCATTGAAAATACTTAAGGCAATGAATCCTCTTAAAATCTTTAGAGTTATTGTTGAGAAATTGTATTTATTCCAATTCCAAAATGTTTAAGAATCAGATAGTTTTAGTTCATTCTTTTACAACTTTAAAGAAATGAAATATAGAAAAAAATGGAGCTTTTAAAAGTAAAACATTCAATTTTGATTCAATTCTTAGAATATTTAAATAATCAGCATAATTGCATGGAATCATTAAATACTATATAGAAAAATTATTATCAAGAAGTATAATATGTCATAGTTTTATTTTATTCATCGAATTAATTACAAAATGCTTCAACAAAAATTTAGCCAGGTAATTTTTAAAAAAATACTGGCAATTTTCTATGTGATTTCCAACGATCAAAATATACAAGTCAACCTTTAGATCATTCAACAAAAAAAATTAATCTTCTAAGCAACAGAATAAAAAATAATAGCATGTTCATTGTTAGGTTACGGTAGCCCTTCGGTACTTAACTGATTTGCCAAAGTATTTAGTTTTGATTAAAATACTGGCTCTCACCATTATACTGATTACATCCGATAAATATCATTGATGAGATAAAAAAAATATAAAAAGGCAAATATTTCAATCATAATTGCTTTAAAAATTATACTGGAGAATGATTTTTTAAGCAATTATAATTAATGTGATGTTAAAATATAACATCCTAACAGAAATACATGCAGTAGAATATACATAAATTAGTTACAAAATCCTTTCTATTTTTTTGTATAAATTTATATATTAATTAAAATAATAAAATTGTTTTTTACCTATTTACACCTAATTCTTCTGCCAGCCTCCTCCAATCATTTCCTCTACTGTTGGGAGGATCTAAACAAATGCAGAGTTGTTTTCTTACATCTGGTGTCAATCTAGAGAAAACAATAAGTTTTTTAATAAACCATTTTTGCTATCATAAAAAAATGACTTTATATTTTATTATTAAAAAAATACTAAATCAGAAAATGTTAAAAAATTGTCACATACCATATCATTTGAAAAAACATATTTGTTATAGTTAAAATTGAATATGCACTTATTTGAGAAATAATAATGAAACAAGTCAGAAATATACATAAGTTAAACTATAACATTATAACAATAAGCAATTTATTTTATAAGAATTTTAATGAAAAATGTAATTTTGAGGGCAAAATTTCCAGTAAAATCATAAATTCATCGAATAATAATCAAAAACTTTTTTAGAGCAGAACAATGTGTCATAAATTGTCAAAAAATTTTGTCAAACAATGTCAAAAAATGTTTTTTAAAAAAATTAAAAAACAAATATCTTACAAACAGGGAAAAACTTACGCCTGTCGGAAAAGTAGCAGGTTCAAACCTGCTACTTTTCCGACAGGCGTAAGTATTACATCATCTAGTCAAAAACCATTATGATTATTTCGTTAGATTCGTTTGGTCTAGTTTTGATATTGATGAAGTTAAAAAAGAAACTTTTATCTTGAACTCATCATTTAATTATGGTTCAAAACTAAAATGTGGTTAGTTATGTTTAATAACTTCAAGCTTGAAATATATAACATGATAAATTAATTAATAAAACTAAACTCATTGCATGAATGATATTAGATGTCTTAAATTTACTTAAAAAAAACTTTTTCTTTTGATTCTTTCTTTTATTTTTAATTTAATTAAAACTTATTTGAAAATTTTTATCTGTTAACAGATTATAACTGATTTTTATGAAAAATAAATCATTTTCATGTTATTATCACATATAAAAACGAATTTCGTGGTTTCTTTGTAAAAGAATATTAAGGTCAAATACAAAATAAATGAATAAAATGTCAAATATTTCTCTTCAAACGTTTTAATTTTTTTTTTAAATTATTTTGCGAATTTCGGTTTTTTATTCATCATTAGAACTGCATCATATTCCTTAACTTTTCAATGACTTAATTTTACTTACATATTTTGATAACTACATCTTATACTGATTTTAGTACTTCTATGAGTATTGATATTTCAGCAATAAGCTGTGACTGATTTAGTATTTCAAGTAGATTATGCTCTAAAATATATAAATAAATTTGCCCAAAAAAGCAATATAAATAAAAAAAAAGTAAAGTAGTTCTTTAAAGAAGACTGCAAGAAAGAAAACATGCTGTACAAAAAGGCAGAAAACATTAAATAGTTCTTCAAACTAATGAATATTATTATTGTTAACTTAGAACCTTACCTAAACACATTTTCTGTTGGATCGACAGCAAGGAGGGGCCCCGTGCTACTCTCAGTGATGATTGATGATGAAAGTGATGAGACAGTTGTACTTTGGGGAGGAGTGGGCAGTTTCTGAAAATACATAAATTACAATATTAAAAAGACTATAAACAGTAGGTTCAATGAGAAAAAAAACTAATTTTGAATCAAATCTCAAAAATGAAATGGAATGAGTAGAATAATTATATACACATTAATCCTCCAATTATAAAATCTTTAAAATGAAATGTTATTTATTTAAATAACAAATTAAGATTTGAATTTGATCATTGTTTAAATGAACCTTTAATCTATATTTCATTTAAAGAAAGTAATATAGACAAAGATTAAACTGAAGACAAATTCAAATGTAAGAATGATTCTTTTTTATTCTTAGCTTATGTTTAAAAGTTTTCTCTTTTTAGGAATGTTCGATTCTTTTTCTAATACTTGTTCATATTTTCAAAAAATTAAGTTCAGTTTTTCATATTTTTCTAAATTAATTCATGTAGCTGATTAATTATTTTATACATTAAAATATATTTTAATTATCAATATAAATATTTAAATTTTAGAATTAAATCAAAACTTTTCCAATGAGTTTTAAATGCTAAATCAAGTAACAAAATGCATTTAGCTGTTAATTGACTTACCTCTTTGTAGTCTGTACTGACCCTAAGCACTTGCCGATTGGCTTGGGCTCCCCGCTGGTACACTAATATATGACAACTGACAGCTTGCATTGAGCGGTCAACATTTTCTAATTTAAATGAACAATGAAGATGGTTTTGGCGACCATTCCATAAATGATGAAAAGGGATTTCCTGCAATAGAAAAAATGGATTCTGTAGAAAATTATGCTTGGTACATTAATTTTCTTAATACTTACAATATATACAATTCCTGTGTTTTTGGAATAAATAAAATGCAAATTAAAATTCCTTATTAATTTTAATTACACAAAATATATTTAAAATTGTATATTTTTCATTAAAAACTATGTTAGTACAGACTTTTGTATTACAAAAATATAATCAAAAATAAATTAATAGTGTCAATATTATACACGAAAGTTAAATATGATGCAAATAAAAACCAGGCAACATAGAAAAGTTATAAAATAAACTTTAAAAATCTTTTAAGGAGTAAGACTTTTTTAAGATATACTTTGGTCTTACCTGATAATTGGCTAATGGCTTACATCTCCAACCAGGAGAAATGTCTTCAAGACAAAGGCACAGATTAGAGCCCCCATCCTGTAATAGCATAGATTTTGGTGCATCTAAAAGAGAGCCTCGCAACTTTTCTTCTACTTGCATCATTCCCTGTATAAAAACATTAATATTTTAATTTGATTCTCATCTTGAAATGCGTTAATTATATCACTGTTTACCTGATGCAAGTATTTTTCTGCATCAAATTGACAAAAGATATAGCATCTTAAGAGCAATTTTTATATATATTATTTTTGGTTGTGATTTAGGATTGTCAATAAAATTTCATAAGCACTTCTTGAAAAAATTAAGAATACTTTTTGGTTTTCTCAATCCTAAATTTAAATGAAAGTTTATTTTTGTTTTCAAATCAGTCTTTTTCTTGAACTTACTTGAATAGCCGCTTTTGTGTCTTCAATACAATAGACACGTATTGTATAATCCGTGGAAGAATGGAAAGCGGGAGCAAAAGCTGCAAGGGCAATGGATTTCACAGCTTTCTGCCCAAAGGAGGATTCACCCACTAGAGCGAACCTCCCCAGTTGTTCAGTCATGAGGTGGATGTGGTGGGCATCAACTTGGCAGAACAAAGGAGTATTGATAGTCTCTTGACCGACAGTCACTAGATTCTGAAAGAACAATGAACATTTGTAAAAGAGAGTTATAACAAAAAGTTAAGAATAATAACAGTATAACATCTAATTATGATTAGATATTAATCAATATTACTTTAATAAACTTTGTTCCTCTTAAAGCAAAACTATTTAATATTCTTGGACAACCCAGTCGTTTAATTTATTCTCAGTCACTGAATTCTGAGAAGACAATGAACATTAAGAAAAAAGAGTTACAAAATCAATGGAATATTAAAAGGTACAGAAAAACAAAAATGCAATGATCAATTACGATTAGATATTAATCAATTGTCTTCAACAAATCTTATCTTTGAGAAACTAATGATATGTTTGGATAGTTGAGTCACTAAAGAGAATTATGTCCCAAGGATACAATGAAACTTAAGAATTAGCCATAAAAATATAACTTTCCGGTACAACTAGCAGTTAATTATTTTTGCTTTAACAAGACTTGTATTTGTCAAAACAAAATTGGTTGATATTCTTTGAGAAGGCCTTGAAAAACATAAATGTGAAATTCTATGTTCACACCATTAAGTTTAAAAGGAGTATCAAATTTTAAAGTACAGAAAACAACATAAACAACTCTGTATAAACATGATAAAAAGATCCACAATTTAGAAAGATTGCACCTACTTTCCAAGCAGGGGACTCCTCTTCAGCAGATGGAGTGTCGCTATTATAAATGGATATCGTCCATTTTTCAGGAGTTTCAACAACAGCACAATGGGGAAGACTTAGAATGAGAGGTTTTGTGAAATGAATATCAGGCGGTCCACATTGAACGATAGGACTTAAGACTGTTTCTTTATCTGAAAGATGTGTTAAACTTAGTACTTTGAAAATAAATATTTTTTTACACAATTTAATTTTCATTATTTCATTTTGTTGACATATGCTACATTTTAAAATGTATTAGGAGAGAAATAAAAGGAGAGAGGTTTCTTCCAATTTAAAAAAAATATTAAAATTAAGTAAAATTAAGATTAATTAATTAATTAAATTGCCACTCTCCATATTTTTTCATCTTATTTTAAAATATGCCACATTGTTTTTTGTGTGACATGCTACTTTTACTTTTTGCATATAGTTTTAAGTTAATTCACAATAGGTTTTATTCTATAAAATATTACATAGATTTTATTTCTCGTCATATACAACATAAAATTATTCTATTTAAAATGATACAAAAATATAAATAACTTATACAATTTTGAAATAATAAATAAATAACAAAATTGCCATCTCTAAATATTTATTCACATAATTACCTGAAAGATTTGGTCTATCTTTATCATCTCTAAGAACAGCAAGGTATAAGCTAGCGTTCTTACGAATCGCTCCTCTTGGAATCGTTAGGGATATTCCTGGGGAAAATATGTTTTATTAAGTATAAATAATAAAAAGGAGAAAGAATTGCATAGCATAATTGTAAGTATTAGCGAAGTAGTAGAATTATCTATTTTGGAGCCTAGATGGCAGCACTAACCAGTATCGGGTAAAGTAATTCTTCCGCCGGCTTTTGTGACAGATGCCCAGACTGTTAAATCTGAATCGACGTTGGGAGGTAAAGCCATCGAAGCAGCAGAGTTGTTACAGGATGCACCATAGGCAGATCCTCTTCCACTTGATACTGTAATAGATGGAAACACACTATAGAAATCCACACTTTTTCTCATATAACAATTTTTTTTTAAAAAAAAAATTTCATATCAAGATTTAGGATGAGTTTCAGTAAGAACTGCAATTTATCTAAATATAAAAAAACATAAAGTTGTAATGATTATTAACATTCTAAGTGAAAGTGATAATGATTCCAATACTTATTATTTATAGGTATCATATATATTGGTAATATTGCTCAGTAAAATGATATCTGTAACGGCAATTACTAATAATGGTGATAATGTGTGATAATATTATCATATCTACACTTTAAACATCGTGACAAAAATCTGAATTTTATAAAGTTAGCTAATATTAAGTACCTTTGTGAATAGAACTTAGAGTCTTTTATTACTAATAAATGTTTTGTCTCATCCTACTGAACTTCATAGTGTGCATTTTTTTAAAAAAAATGTTAGAAACAAACATTTTTTTAAAAAAAATGTGCACTACAAAGCTAGGAGCTTTCGAAATTCAGACATTAAGAAGAATTTGATTAAATTGAAAACTAAAGCAAACACCAGAAAAAGTATGAAATAAAATTAGTAAATTATTCCCATGAAAAATAAATTAATGTAAAAAATTTAGTTGAATATTTCTCTAAAATTATAATTTCATGTTTTTTTTTTCACAATTAACTTTTATTTATTTCAAATATGGGTAAATGTACAGCTTTTCTGACTAAACCTAATCATCTAATAGCATTTTTCGAAATTTATTAAAAATTGTCAAAAAAAAGTTCTGCCAATTGATAATCATTAATAAGAGAAAAAACACATATTTTCAATATTCAAAGCATTTTCAAAGCTATTTCTCTTCATAAATATGTGATATTAAATTTAAAATCTTAGCACACTCCAAAACGTGGAAATTCTAATTTAAAATTAGTTGACCATCATAAAAATCACCATTAAAAGCAGGGAGCGATCAAAAGTTATGTTACATAGAACTCTTAAAATATTTTATACTAATATTTCCCTTAAAATATATTTAAAAATAAAATTAGTAAAATATTCCCATGAAAAATAAATTAATGTAAAAAAAATTTGATCGAGCAATTCGTTAAGATACATAATTTAATTTAACTTTTTTATTTGTTTAACTTACAATAAACTTTTACTCACTTCAAATATAAGCATAAATTCAAATATATAGCTTTCTGTCTAAACCTAGTATTTAATAGAATTTTTCAAAATATATTAAAAACTGTTTAGTAAAACCATGTATGCTTTTATTCTTGAAGATGGTATATAAAAGATATTTTAATGTCTTTAAAATATGTTTTATGTATTTAATTAAAGATGGAAGTGATACAGAAATAAATTATTTTACGAACTGTTGATATTTCATAAAACTGGAAGGAATATCTTTTAAATTTTCTAGAAAAAAGTTTCCACTCTTAAAGCTTTAAAAACATTCAACTTTTCCCCCCGTTTAATAAAAAAAATTGTTAGTCATTATGGCAATCATTTAATTTATTTGAATAAATAATTAACTATGACATTTTTTTCAGTCTATAAATTGATGATGAGACTCTAAATTGAAGTTCTTTTATTCAACATGTTTTACTTCATAAACTTATTACAACTTTTTATTAAAAAATTAATGAAGTTAAATTACTCACCTGATGAATTAACTTCCGATGCAGGTGATTCGGGTCTTGGAATTTTATCAGTAGAATCCAAGATCCCATTTCTAAATGGAACTGTTATCAAAGGCTGATTCGTCTCGTCTCCCTCCTTCTGGCAATTGTTGTTGATGTACTTAGGGGGAGGTGGCAGTAGAGGAACTACAGCATGAGATCCTAGGCCCGCCAGGACGCCCTTTTCACTATAGTCCTCTTTGCGGATGTGCAAGGCGTTTTGTGTCAAATCGGGTTGTACCACAACCACATCTGCTGAACAAAACAATACAGGTTTTGAAAGTTCTTGAGAAAATGTGATTAAGCAAGTAATGTAGTTTCAGCAAATATAAACTCACCAGCAGCAGTTGGTACTCTATATATCGTAGGATCTCTTGATTTCATTTTCTTGACCATCCAGACGAGTGCAATTAGAACTATGATAAACACGGCGACAGCAACAAACACTCCAACATACAACGATATAGCTGCACCATCATTAGTTGAGGGAACTACTGCAAAGAAATGTAGAACTCAAGTTGAAGCTTTGTGTTTAATTACTGTGCAAATTGCTAAGTTTTAATGCTAGTTCAACATTTATTAAACATAAAATAGGCAAAGTAATTAAAAGGCTGACACAAATTTGGAGCATGTGATTTGCACGCATGTACGTTACAAATATATTTAACTTAAACACAGTTAGCCAGTTGACTCTAATTTAATTTACACAATTATCTAGTTAAGTTCAGACATTGTGATGTTTTTTTCTGCTATGTATTTCTGCCTATCAAAACCACTGAGTATATTCAGTTGTCTCGTAATTTGAAGTCCGGTCAAGTCATGATATTTTACCAGTCATCCTTTGAGAACAGCTTACATCGCACTAACAAAGGTCATTAGATATCCATGTTTCGAAATCAGTGCTTCTGGGATTGAGAAGGATGCATTTCCCCAACAACATCTGCTTTGATACACCAAGTTTTAATTTTTATTACAAAATTTTATGATATTTCTATAATTTTTTTCTTTTATGTTTTAATTTCAATTAAGGGAATATAAAAATCACAAAATTAAGAATATGAGCTAAATTTATATAAAAATTTCATCGCAATTTTAAAAAGTATTTGAAAATTGGCATTCTTTTTAGAGCGCTGTGGCTATCATATGACTGATGAAGCAATATGTACAATGATTTTCAAAAAGAATTTGGCTACGATGCTGATTACAACTTGTATATACATTACATTTGATTGATAACTAAAGTGCTCAACATCAAATGCTATAATGTAGATCTAATGTGATGCACATACAGGAAAATAAGCAATCAATTTTTCATTTCAATTGTTAATATTTTCTCATTAACCAAGTAGTGGGCCAAGGCCGTCTGCTTTCGAGTTCTGTTTCTTTCAGTAACTGGTAGATTTAGTGGTGATTATTACCTACACTAAAGATAATACTTCCATGCTTTTTTTTTTTAACTTTAATAAGAACATTTTTTGATGAATACCTTTCATTACAACCCAATATATAAATTAATACATGCCACTAACAAAATTTTGAAATAAAACCTAACTTTTAAACCAATGATCAACATCCTGATATTTTAGTTATATTCCATGCAGCCGATTTCAATTAAACCTCGGAGAAAATTCAGCGCAAACAGAATAATGTTATTTAAGGAATTAATGATAAATCCAAGTTTTAAATTTTTTATTACCGCAAGAACATAACATTACAATTAATTCAAGTCCATTATATATGTCTTTCTATTGAGATGGTAAATAGAATATTTTTATCCAATCCATAAAACACTTCATGTAGTTTTAACTTAATTTTGTTATGTGAAATCTTCATTATTCCATTCTTATAATCGAATTTGTGGTCGTCGCTTGTTGATGAAGTAATTTGTTGGGATCGGGTAAAACAAAATACATTGTGTCACGTGACATCAAAGGACTGAAGTGCACCGCGGGAAACAAAACATTACTCTATGCTAACAATAGATTGATTTTTCGATCAAGCGTGCGGTAATAAAGGGATGCGACAGACGTGATGCGAGATCGATGCTCCTAAACAATCCTAATGCAGTTTCCACTGGACACCAAAAGTTATGACGTAATGGAATTAGCGTTATCTTGGTGCTGAAGATCCCTCCGGAGTCGGTGTTTACGTCAGCAAAACAAATATTGCTTTTCTTTTTCTCCTCTTTCATCTGCCAATTGCTATTGTGCTGTCGATGGGGAAGAGAGTTCAATTGGAACACGAGGCCAGCAGCCGAAGGTTCTATTTCCGAGATTGAAAAATTGAAAACGATTCTTATAATAAGTCCCGATTGACCTCAATCATAAATTGAATTTATCTTAGTGCTGTTCCTTGTTCATTTTTTAAGAAGCTTTCTTTAAAAACACCATGCTTTTATGAAAGTTATTTTAGGACTATATATGATTGATTAGTATTTATCAACTCTTATTTCGTAACAAATTTTATTATGAGTAGTATAATAATATTATCACATAACTAAAGTACTGGATTTATAAGAAAATTCTTGACATTTTTATTTAATCAATAACTTGTTGGCCTGATTTAATTAATTTAGATATAATTTTAATTGGAAATATGTAAAAGAAATTGAATTCATCGTGTATATTTATTTTCATTCTGCGAAATGAGAAAAAAACAAATTTACCAACTAACAAATGGCTAAGTATAAGACGCGTTTTATAATATTTCTTCAAAATTTTTGGCCAATTAATGACAAAATAAAATAATAAAAAAAAATAAAAAATAAAAATAAAAAATCCATTTCTTTCAATTAAAGCACTCAAATTCTGTAATTAAAATAACAGTAACTAAAATTATTATAAGCGAAAGATTTATGTGTAAGTTGCGTTGATAATGAAAAACAAATTTGTCGAATCAAAAATTTTCGATGATTTTTAAATTTATCAAAGATTTTATTCATCATTAAAAAGAAAAAATATATAAACTATTAAATAACATTAAGTAGTAGTAATTAAAATAATTTCTTTATTAAACCCAAAAATATTGCAATTTCTGTATAAAAATCAAAACGCGCATGCGATTTTTATATGTAAGTTGTATTAAAAAATAAAATTACATGAAGCTTTGCAGCAAAAACGTTCGATAATTTTTAAATTCCTAAAAAACTTTAATTTTTTATAAAAGAAAAAATGTATGGTTAAATTGAAATTACATACTCCACTATTAAAATTAGCTAAAACGATAGTGCGTGATTTTTACATAATATTATAAAATGTTTTGGAGAACCAAATAATAATTTAAAGCTTTGTGAACAAAAACGCTCTCTAATTTCCAGTTTCTAAAAGCTAATTCGTGACTACAAAAAAAAAAGATATTTATTGACTCCTTAGAAAAGAATTTATGGAGAGTCAGTCAATTATATTTTTGAAACGGTAAGCGCTGCTGCTTAGCATCTAACCGGATACAAATAACGATTACTCTCCAGAAACGGAGTAATTATACACAAAAGAAGTTAAAAATTAGAAAATGCATCCGTGCACTTACCTTCTTCCGAGCGGCTGTTGCCGAACATCACAAAGGGATCCCTGTCTCTCGTAGCTGAAATAAAACAAAAGAGAAAACCCTTAAGTCTCTGAATAGAGGCTCTCTCTCGAATAACATTTTCAGTAACATCTGCTCTTTCAAAGACAGTTAACGATAAGAATATAAAAGAATCCATTTAAAAGAATCGTCTGCACTACCAGGAAAATAAATTTTGGAATAAAAGCTTTTTATTCGAATCGTCCACAGAACTTCATAAAGGAATCAATGGCTTATACTAGTTGAATCGATCTGGGAATTAATGCATGAGGCTTTGATATGAAAATGTGCTTACACTCGATAGTGAATTCAATAGGGAATTTTGTTCAGACAATTATAAATGAAGTTAAATATCAAAGCAAAGAAAACAGGAATTTAAATGTACAACTAAGAGATTTGTGTAATGGTGGGAATACTGTAATGTCATTTTATGCTAGATTTTTCTTTAGTTTATTTATTTAAGACACTATCTTTAGATAAAATATAATTATGTGAGCAATAAAAAGTTTATAAATCCTTTTTATACATATTTTGATTTTTAGATACGATGTTGAAAATTAATATAAATTCTCATGTGCATTAAAAGAGGTAAGCGTATTTAAATTCGTGCATTTATGAGTTTCTCTAAGGGGAGAATTGTTTTTAAAAATTTCCTTGAATCTTTATAGAAGTTGTTTCTAAATATTTTAATTATTTCTTATTTACTTATGCTCTTTGTAACAATAAAAGTAGAAAATAGGAAAAAGAAAAGAGGTCTAACTAAATATAAAAAAATAACAATATACTAACTAATACAAATAGATACATAGTTATGAGAGTTTTTTTTGTTTAATTAAAAAAAAATGCAAAGTAGTCGGTTGAAAAGTAATTGCCAATAATAAATAACTCAGATTTAGTTTAAACTCAACATTGATTGTATTCTCGTTTACAAATTTTGTAAGCAAGTCTTTAGTCTTACTTGATGCCTTTCACTGACCCTCATAATGGTATTAATTTTTTTTCTTTCTTTTGCTGTACTGTAAAAGTAAAAAATTTGGTCGCGGATTGTTGTAATTGATAAAGTTATCACGGTTTGATTTTTTTTTCTATTAAAATTTTGTGAAATGGGAAGTTATATACTTTTATTAAACTAATAACACATGCTCTCAATTCACGAGATGCGCCAAATATTCTGTGTTTTCAATACTTTTTACATAAAAAAAATTGAAAAATGATGTAGATTTAGATCTCAGATACCTTTTTTCTTAGCCTACAGTGAAATAAAGACTTTTTAATCCATTGTAAGTTTCCTTGTTAGTCTTTAGAGAATTTTATGGTTTTCTATTAATTTTTAGGCATCAACATATGATGAAACGCTATAAGAAAAATCTATTACAACATTTATTATAGTTGTCTGTCTCTAAAAGAAAAACGCAGCCCATATGGAATTTATTGAAAAGTCTATAGTTCGAAAGACATTTCAATGTCTATTTGAGTTTCGGCAGTTGCAAAATCAGAAAAGTTCATTTCCTCCACCCAACAGAAAATGATTTATCCTGGAAGTAGTTATTAAGGCTTCCACATGCTAAAAGTCTTTTAATACTTAAAGTGCGGACGGTTAAAGCCATCAGGAGTTTTGACAGCTCTTCGCGAGAGACGCAATTACACCTTGTCAGCAATCAGCGCTGCCAAGTGGAAAGCTGTTTTGACAGTCCGAAGAGAGCTCTCGCACTGTAAAGACTGTAATATTAGCGATTCCTTCTGTTGACATTTCGCATCGTTCCTCCGAAATAACCTGCAAATAGATGCATACAAGATGAAATTATACGCTACCTTGCTTTAGGGAAATAACGAATAAAACGCAGGAGAACACGGCAGTGACACTGTAATCATTGTGATTTAACTGTAGCCTGTAAATTAATGATTAAGTAAGTGGTTTGTCTGAGCGAATGAAAGCCAAGTATAGAAATGACCAGTTTTAATGGGGCCATAAAACGGACTGTTTCCATGGAAAACGCAATAAACTATTAACAGGAAAAACAGTGCTAGTACGATTTGCTCTCCTTCTTTATGTTGAACTATATTATTTTCTAAAGCTTACGCATTCACGCATACTCTCGAAAGCTAACATTCGTTTTTTTTTCCCTCTAAAAAAAGCAAATTAAATCAGAGAAACAATGTTTTTAAGATACTTAAAGTAAAAAGCAGGAAAATAAGAAGACGCAAGTCTCTGGCAACACTAATAAATTGTAGCAGATATAACCTAGAATGGTAAGGTTATAAAATTGCTAAATAAACGAGTATTATCATTAATGGATAGACGACAAAGCAAAAATTTGCACTCGAACATGTTATTTTCCTTGTTAATAGCAGCATTTTGCTGCTAAAATATGATATGTTGCAAATACTATGACAGAAGATAAAAATTATCGTTTAGAAAAAATTAGGAAAAAAATAAATACAATAAATAATTGTAGAATATTACACTTCATTGCAAAAATGACACAAATGTCTTTTTTTATGAGAAAATTTGAAGTCAATTTAAAATTTTTCACATTTTTAAAAATTTCACTTAATTATTCTACATTAGTCTACATTATTATTATTTTACTTGTGTCACTCAAAAAATACAAAATTCACACATAAAACATATAAATTATTTTCTATTCAATTAAAATTAACCGTTTGATACGGAACACCTTACTTACTGCTATTTGAAAATCAGAAAATTTAGCATATGTAATGAATTTTAAATTTTGACCACAAAACAAGATTAATATTCATGAAGCATGATCTCTTACTGAATATCAACAGTTTCATAAACTAAAAACCAAACTGGTGACCGAATGGTTGGCACTCTTGCCATCAATCCATCAATTAATTCATAGGATCCCAATTTCGGAGGTGGTTGATTCTTATGATTCAGAGAATACAATTTAATTGTAGATATCTATTGAAACAGCCTTCGTGCGCAAAAAGCGATCGTACAGTAATCAATTAAACAACCAAAATCGAGAACTACCATTTAAAAAATAATAATTTTCCCTAGTTCTTTTTTGTAAAAATTCTTTTTATATCTATCACGGGCATTTTTAATTTCTTTACTCAGCCTGTATTGAGATAATTAAAATCTTGAAGGAGATAGATTTACATATATTTAATTTACCGCCTATTCCCGAATTTATCATTATGAAATTATTCCTCAATATACATAACAAATTAAAAGCTCAATACTTTTTTCGTATCAATATTACTTAGAATCTAAAATGCATATTAAAAAAATTTTTAGTATATATATATATATATATATATATATATATATATATATATATA
>JAPDSC010092994.1:101849-117276 GCA_026290005.1 Latrodectus geometricus | reverse complement strand
TATATATATATATATATATATATATATATATATATATATAGGCTCGAGATGCACTGTTCAAAATTGTTTAAAGTTTCGTTACGCTTATCTATACCAAAATTAAAAAGAATTTGTAGAGTCACAAGTAACGACGCAAAAGTTTTCGACAGGGCAATATTTCAAACTTCGTTCAAAAAATCGATATAATAAATTCGTTAATCGATACTTACAAACTGTATTAGATCTTGCCATAAAGACGAATATTGGAAATACTGAAATACAGTTCCAATCGTTCGAATTTTCATGGAAGAGATCAAAATGAATATTTTGTTACTAGGATATATTAAATATTCCATCGAAAGTCGAAGTGCGCCATTTTAGCCTCGAGCGTGTAACTGAAAGCGAAAAATCGACATTCAACTTATCCTCAGTTTCATTCTAAATTCCCGTTTCCAGCAACTTTTTGAAAAGATATTCCATTCATTATTTGCTCTTACAAACGTCAGAAACCGATAATTTTGGCAAATGAAATAATTACATATGGAGTTCTAGCAAAGTGGAATTTGCTTAATTAACTGCAACCGAAGCGCGTCTCTCAGGAATTTAAGTCTCCCAAATCGAACATTTTCTGAGTAAATGCGAATGTTCGTTGCTTGACGATGTGATTTCGAGCAATAGAAATGGGGAAAAATTAATGAAAGAAGATATGGGAGTAAACATATGGTTAATTGCTAAACAAATAGCCTTCATCTCTTCCCTTATTAATTGAATCTATGAAATGAAAACAGTGCATAAAATATATTATTCTACTTCACTTCTTGGAGATTATATAGAATAAATTATAAGCAGAAATGATATAAAAATATGATTACATAGGAAATGGTCATAATTATGACTTAAAATAAGTTATCTAAAAATTAATATCATTTTTAAGAGAGAAAAATAGGAAAAAAATATGTGAATTGTAAAAGTAGTTATGGGCAATATTAATTTCGGCTATGATTTTAAATATTTAATGATTGTTAGCAGTTCGTAACATCTTAATAATTGCATTTGTGTATGTAATGTTTAAAATCAAAGATTTTATGTTATAGCAAGTTAAATTGAAACAGTATAAGAAATTATTGACTAAATTATGTTCAGCAGTGAGTATAGATATTTAATAACTTCTTTTTGGCAGCCTAACTTTACTGTTATTTGATACACTCATTTGACAAATGATATATTTTATAGATTTTATATTTGGTTAATTCATCTCACATATGAAGTTTAATAAATTATTCCATAAAACTTGCTGCATTTTTATCACTAAAAAATAAATACAGTTAATGGAGACACAGAATCTATGGCTTAATTTTTGAAATAATATACACTGTAAATGCCATTACTTGATTAATTATTGATTAACAAGAATATTGAACTTTTTAAAATCATTCTGGATTGATTCCCTTAAATACAGATACCAAAAATGAATAGTCAGTTTAAAATTAATATAAATACTTATATAAAAAATGCTATATAGAAATTACCTCTGCACATTCCTCCGGTGCAGTTGCTGGTCGCCAAATCTTTCCCACTACAATATTTTCCACCATTACTTGGAGGAGGATTGGTACACGTGCGCCGACGATGATGTTTGCAATCTGGACTGCAAGTGGACCAAGAAGACCAGGAAGTCCATCTGCCGTCTTCAGCTAGAATATAAAGGGTACCAGAATAAAAGTCTAATTTATTTCAAGAGCTTTATTTATTTACATACAACAGTGTTGGGTAAGGGAATGAATATTACCAAAAGTTTTACATCATATTTATTGTTAAGTGAAAACCTCAAAACAGATGCTCAAAATATAGACCCCTTGTGTCGTTGTATAGTTGACACAAGCGGAGGTACCACTGGTGCACCCTCTCGAAGACTCTTGATGTCGAGTTAATTTTGCCAGAGGCAGCAACGATTCTAGCCACGAGATCTTCAGCTGAGTCCCCAGGTACCTCATACACCAAATATTTCATGTGCCTCCAGAAGAAAAAGTTCAGTGGGTTGAGGTCTGGTGAGCAAGGAGGCCAAGCTACAGATTCACGACGTCCAATCCATTGAGCTGGATAGCATTCATGAGAACTTTCGGAAGATGTTATCCAAATAATAAAGAAGCGATTATGTTGTGTCATTTTTAAAGGACAATGTCAACTTTGATGGGCTTTCCCCGGTAACCAAAAAGAGCAAAATGCTTTTCTGTGGAAATTGGCATACGGTAAATTCGTGACAAATTCTTCATACGTTTTTTACTTTCTTATTTTCTTCCTCTCAGAGTGGAATGCGACCCTATGTTCTTATGTAATTATTATTTGTATGGATTAGTACTACCACTCCTTTATTAATTTTTATTATTTCCTTTTTTATTTTTAAGATATTAATTTGTAAAATCAATTTAGAATTACTGTTATATACACACACACACACACACACACACACATATATATATATATATATATATATATATATATATATATATATATATATATAGAGTATATATATATGAATTAATCACTACGAAATATTATAAAATTAAAAATTGTTTTCTGCTGGAAGAATCAAGTTACATATGAGACTAATAAACGAAATTTTGCATATGATCAATAAGGTTTGAATATTCACGTCGTTAATTCAAGAGAAAAAATATCTTCTTAATATGTTCACAAAAGTCATTGATCACAAGCTGATAAATGAATGTGAATTTTTTTTTCATAAAACATTTCTAAATTCACTGTTTTCTTCAGGTTTCCAATGAATGAGCCAATCACAGCGGCACTGAAGAGGGTGTTGCCACTTAAGCAGGAAAAGAATCGTTTTCTTTTTTTTTTAAATCGAAAAATTTAAAAAAAAAGATAGCATTTTCTTTTAAATTTTTATAAGGGAGGCGATGTAATAATGATTGATTGACTCAAGAATTCATGAAACTAGAATATAAATTACACGAGCCTGACAATTCAAGATGTTTCAAATTTCTGGTTTGAGGTTAGACGAAATGAAGGGAAAAGCATTAAAATTTCATTTCTCTTTTAAAAAGACATTTCAACTGAAGTGATTTCTCATTCCATTTCAATTTGAAAAATCTGCATAAATTCATTTTTTTGTACATTCGAAGAAAGGAAAAAGGTTATTTAATTTCTCTTAGCATTTTACTCATTTCTTATCTGTTTTTAATATATGTCATCGTTTTACAATTTAAATTTAGTTTTCCGAGTATTCCTTCGAAGATAATAAAAAAAGAATACGTAATAAAGTAAATCATGAATAATTTGAAATAAATTCGATTTAATAAAAATATGGCGTTGGAGAAGCTTTATTGTCTAAAAGGAAAAAAAAAAAAATATTTTAAATACTATTTCATTTGTGGCATATTTCTTCTTTAATTATTTCAACAAAGGAAAAATAGATCGTTAAGTGTATTTTTACAACTAAACAAATGCCTAGTTAAAGAATAATTACAAAATTATTTGATAAATTAAGATAATTTTTTCTTTTAACTTTTAATAGAAAGTTAAGTTTTCAATTCCTTTTTTTCTAACAAAACATTACAAATGTTCCTTTTCCTGTGATATTTTTTATTACCCTTTATTCGAGAATGAATTACCCTATTTTTCAAAAACAAAAGGAGAAACAGTTTGGCTTAAAAATCAAAAGTAATGTAACTCAATAATTAAAAATGATAAAATTATATGAAATCCAATAATTTTAAGATAAAATAATGTTTAATTAGTGCTTTATATATTTCAATTTTCATTTCTATGCATAATATAAAGAATTCAAAATAGGAAATTAAATTATAAGCAGGTATATGTGGGAGTAATATGTACTTGCATACCTATGAAAATGAACGTTAGCCAGTATATATCCTTTTATTTTATTTTTTCCTAGCCTATTTTATACCCTTTTATATATATATTTTAGACATATTTCACTTGAAAAATGCTGACATAAAACACCGTTGAATCCATAATATTGTTAGAGCGATCTTTACATAATGATTCATTTGTGTGAAAGTGGGCGATATTACTCATTAGAATACTATTCAAAATATTTTTTTTTTGTAAATTATAAGCAAAACTATCCAAGACAGGTTAGATTCGCTACTAT
This sequence comes from Latrodectus geometricus, assembly GCA_026290005.1. NCBI lineage: Eukaryota > Metazoa > Arthropoda > Arachnida > Araneae > Theridiidae > Latrodectus > Latrodectus geometricus. Next base: position 113,162 of record JAPDSC010092994.1, on the reverse strand, counting down.
TTTCCCCCCAATTTTTTATCAATATAAATGTACGATTTATATTCATTGCATATTTTTTCAAAATAATTTGCATACAGGATTCTAATTCCTCAAAATATAATTTGCTAATGGAAACCGAATGTCAAGTTAAAATATACCATGTTTAAGGTTAAGATGAAATATTTCAAAAATGTCTTCCAAAAATCAATTTAATTTGAAATAATATGTATATTTACGATTTCCCAATTTTAAAATGACAAATTTAAATACTTTCTCACAAACTGCTTATTTTCTTTAATAAATTGTGTCTTTTTAATATATCAAAAAATATTTACAAGTGAGAAATATATAAATAAAATATGAGTTAGATTTGCTGCATTATATACGTTCATGAAAAATTACTCAAAGTTATAAATACGAGACGAGTTAATTGCAACGATTCGAAACAAGAGATGAAATTTCAGACGATAAATTCCTTTCATATTCACATTTCCAATACCGTTCGTCGAATAAATTGAGCGACTATATGAAGCAATTCATGCATCGATATTTTGTCAGAATTGTTATCGATTTTAATCGCAGCCCTGGGAATGGGGATGAATAAAGTGATCGTAAACATGACATCCGGATGGCTTAGTGTCACACGCAACTCTTGTCAGCCAGAGATGGCTATAAATTAATTAAAGTCGGAGAGCTCCATTCGAGTCGGATTCTTTGAGCTTATTAAGTTAAAAAGTCGCCTCTGAGCCAGATTTTGAAGCACCGAACAGATTAATTACTCGCCACGGGCAATAAAATTAATCGAGTGAGAGGTTTTACTTTTCGAGGACGCTTTTCCAGCCTATTAATAGTAAATTAGCTGCTGAACTTTTACATTCATTCACCATTTTCTTCAGAATCTGCAGCTGCTTATCGCACCGAAAAATGATAATAAGTTGCCATTTATAAATTATAACCTTTGCCACTCAACATAAAATTAAATCTGTAAAAACTAACGATGCTTCATTTAAATTTGAGACGAAGAAATTTCAATAATTTGTAATAAATAAATAATATGCATATATATATATATACACACACACACAGGTTTGCGTATTTATAGGTTGTAGGAGAATTGCAACTTGATATTTGGGATATATGATATATATGAAAACTGGTTGTAGAAATGTTTTCCAAAAAACAAAATGATAATTCAAACATTTGGAACTACTTTGATATACCCCCCAAATCAGAAATTTGGCAACATTTTTTTCTCACCAACCCAAAAAATCTGTTTTGGGCGCCTTTTTTCTCGCCAAGATGGATTCTCGCTAAGTACAAATAATCAATACATAAAAAAATAACTCAAAAAAATGGTACAAAATGCAAGAAAATACTAAATTTGGCAACAGCAAAAACCTAAAAGCTGAAAAAAACAAATTAGCAACACCAAAATAAGAAAGAGCAACCCTAAAATGTCCGTAGGGAGAGCCAGATTTGGCGCGTAATTTTTGGGGGGTATATCAAAGTTGTTCCAAACATTTTCTTATTTAAATAAATGACTATGTACATCCTCGATTAAAATTCTTTCTCAACATAAGTCTTAATTAAATTCAACAATAGAACATTAAAAATTCAACTACTTAATACCTGAAAATGCTATAAACACCAATATCTTTGCTTATTAACTAAATAATGAAATTTTGTTAAATCTAACAGGCACAAACATTAGGTTGAACTCGTAGAATATCTTAACATAAAAACGAATTTTTTTTATTAAATCACAAATGATTTATCATCTTTCCAATATTCGGTAATTTATCCTAAATGACAGAGTTGGTCCTAGTTTATAAAATCAAGATCGGCACCAGGGGTACCATTACCGTATTTGAAATGCATTCATATGTTGTTAATAGAAAAAATCTAATTATTTAAATTACAAAGTATAACCTATTTTGGAGGAAAACTATTTAGGAATGTAACTAAAATGAGTCAGTATCCAAAAAAAAATGTATCACCATTTTTTTCGCAAAACATGAGAAAAGCGTGCTTTCTTTTCATTTTTAGAGAAAAAAGCCAGACGACCTTGAAATACAAACTGTGAGTTCTTCACTTCATTTCGATTTTTGGACAACAGTTATTATAGCTAAAGTCGGCAGTGTGATAGTTACATAGTCGTGAAGGGCGTTTCAGCGTTCGAAAAGAAACAGTCAAACTGGAAAATGTAATTGCTTTTTGTCACGTTCCTAAATCATAGAAACTACATTAATAATAATGATTGAAAAACGAGACTATAATTTCAGTATAATTACCATTATATAACAAAGATCAAAATTTATTTCTGCAATGGCGAACTGCAACGGTGGGGAACATAAATTAAAAAATAATCATTTGTCATGGATTGTATTTACTTTAAATATGTATTGCATATGACTTTTAAATATTAGATATAATAAACATCGATTTAAAAAAATTGCTGAATTTTGAAAGCAATAAATAATCGCAAGATTCGTTAATTATTTTCAATGCACATAAATTATAAAATAAATAATCTTTTTCCATCTTTGAAAATAGAATACAATATTTTAAAAACTATTTACAAACATTGAAATTTCTGAAACAGAAAAGTTTTGTTAAGTTGATGCTGATATTCACAAACAATAACTAACATCGAATGGTATACATTAGTTTATTGGGTTTTTAAAAAATTAGGATAAGTATTTGTAATTAATTTATTTCAAAAAATTATTTCTTAACATCCCATTATGCAGAATAAATAAGTATCCTTATCTTTACTAAAAATAAAACTCTTCATTAAAGTTTACATTATTTAGAATATCTCCTTTTTTCTTATTCGAGGTCAAAGTTATATAATTTAAGTAAACTAAAACTAGTTTTAATAATCAAATACTCAAACAATACTGTATGTCAGGCAAACAAAAATATAGATTTTACGATGATAACAACCCTTCAAAGAAATAAGCAAATGCCTGTCATTATTTTTTTCTTCAAATCTTCCTTTTTTTCATCCATGGTGCATGCTGGGAAATTCAACCATTGGAAGTGCGTGACATTATTGCAGAAAGATCCTTCTGTAAGATGGATCAATGGGCCACTGTCCAAATCTTTCTGACCATCGATGAAGATTTTAGGGTTGACCTCTCCTCCCCCCTGTTGAGGGAGGGGAGTGATGATTGTCCAAGCGAGACCAGTATCCAAAGAACCGAATCCTTGGCAAGAGTACATCAGGCGTAAAATGGACGCCATTATGGAAGAAAGGCTTAAACATGCCATGGATGTTCCATCTCATGATTTTTTGCCAAGAATTAAAAGCAAAATACATTAGGACATTTATTTATAGATCCACAATATAACATCTGTAATAGCAGTTTTAGAAGGAATTGTTTTCTCCTATTTATTTTCTGAAAATAGGTATAAACAGAACATTCAACCGCTTGAATTTTTCAAAACATGAAAATATTCTAAAAGTCAATTTTCTTTGTCTTTAAATTTTAATTTTAATCTTTGGAATTTATTTTAAAAATAATGAAATAATTCAAAATTTTGCATCAATAAATTTAGAATCTTATTCAATACATAAAAATTACATCATTTATTTAAAACGTTTCGCCACATTAAAATTTAGATGCTAAATCTTGTGAGTGTTAAATTTAGAAAAAGAATATATTTTGCTAAATTGTTTTGTTACACTAAAAAAGGGAATTAAAAAGATAAATTTCTAAAACAATATTTTTGTTTTTGGGACAATTAGGAGTGTTTCTTTCTTTCTTTTCTGGTAGTTTAAAAAAGTCAGTGATCAATAATTCTATTCTTTTGATAGTTTCGGTACTAATTTAAATGTTTATTCTAAGTAAATAATTGTGAAGCTGGTGTATAATTGATTTCTAAATTCCTTTTGCAGCTGACACATAAACATTGGTTTTAAAAACTTAATTCTCTTATATTTATTTCCGATGGGTACATATTTCAACTTAATAACAGTCATTCTAATAAATTCTGCCTTGTTTATTAGACCAATATTATCACCTAAATGATTTAAAATTTTCAAATTTTAGTACTTAAGTATGAATTTTAAAACATATTTTAATTCACTTTTTAAATAATGAATCATGAGTATACTGTAAAATAATAAATATGTAATTCAAGAAGAGTCGGTTGGTCACCCTACGGTTATTTTTCGAACTAAGTGCTAATTAGATCGGGTCTTATGTTTTAAAGTGGACTCTGAACCACCACTAACATCCAAATCCAAGGTGAGATATCATACCCCAAACTGTTGAACCGAAGACAATAGCGCTGTTCATTCAGTTACTAGGATGTCGTATCTCAAATGTAGGTAACTCACAACAAGGATAGATAGTTCACAAAAATTTTAAAATTATAAAAAAGGAACGAAAATTGCGAAATTCGTCACAAATTTTTGATCGCTTCAAATAGCCTCACAGCTGAAAACTACTTTATAAAACATTTGTCTATTCGCCTTTTATTCCATTTTATTGAACTTTTCATAAATAGTGTGTCGTATTTATGGGTCGCAATGTATGAAACCCAGTAACTGCCAAGTATCCATGCTGACAAATAGGCATGCGGAAAACAGGTATGTCTTACACATCGTTGTTGTTCAACAGAAACTAGGACATAATAAGTGATTTCACCAGTAGTTCACGGTTGAGTTATTGTTATATAACGTAAATTTTAAGTATATGTATCCATTTGAAACTTTAGGATGTCTAAATTAACTATAGATATAGGACTGTTCAAGAAGAGGAGCAACTAGACTTTTTCTTGGTTCTTCGAATCTTAGAATTAAATTTGGATTTTCTGTCCCTGTACAATCCCAGGTCATTCTGACGAGGAAAATAAATATGACTAATGAAAAAAAAAATACTGATATTGCTTCTGGTGGAAAACACGAATAGAGCTTATATGCTTGGCCTTGTCTGAGCATTTCATTGTAAAAAATAATTCCTATATATTAAATACTACAAGCAATAACAAGTCTTACATTGAAAAAAGTCATCCACACAAAAAAAAATCTGATCATCTTCTGATTTCTTTCATTCTATCAAGAATACTTTTAACAAATTTAAAAGAATACAGAATTTGTGTTAAAATAAATCATAAATCTTGAGTCAATCGATCAGATGTGCCAACTCAATTTTCAAATGGTAAATTTCCACTAAACAAACAATGCCTACAGGCAGTAAACAATTTCATAATGGTACAAAGCTATGTTCATTATTATTTCCTTTCTGGCATCTACAGCAGGGGAAAAAAATTTGGTGTAAAAGGAAGGTACCCCAGGGGAAGAAAGGAAATACTAACTTCCAGTTCCCAAACCCACAGCAGATATAAATAGAGTAACACGATATTCTTTTGTCGTGAAAATTGAAACCATTTTTATCCTGTACTTGGATTACGGTAGAGAGATATTTTTCCTTCCAAGAAAAAACGAAAATTGTTTAAATTATTTTTTCACAATTTTTTGTCAAAAAGGAAACATTTATTGATTTCGTTTTTTCTTTATTTGTTGCTATATTTTCAAAAGTAAATAACTTTTTTCTTTCGTTTCTTTACAAACAATAATGAAACTATCCCATGAAAGTTCTGTCAGATATCAAAACTTCTTATTGAAAAGAAAAGTGTGTTAAAATTTTAAAAGTATTTTCCAGACGTAATTAATTTCAGTATTGAAACAATTACTCGAATGATACTGTCAGAATTTACCTATAAGAAATTATTTCAAATATCTTCCATGAAATATAGGTGAAAAAAATACAAATAATAACTAAAATTCCCTTTAAACCTTAAATTTCTTTTCATATAAACCTTAGACAAGTTCCTGAAATGCAATTATAGAGAAAACGCATGGTTTGGCACTGACCTTTATGAGCAGTGGAGCATATTTTTTCTTTCAAAAGCCGCTGCAAAAGACAAGGAATTTCACTTAAAAATAAAAGCACCTGTTTCCAATCACTTTTCCCTTCAGCGGATCTAAAAGGCGGCCGTTTCAATACAATCTGTAGACGATTTTCGTTAATGGTTCAATTCTGCTTAGTATGTTGCCATTCAGTTGTTTCATTAAAAGGAAAGAAATAAAAGGAAATGAAGTAAGTAAAATAAAGCCAAAATAATGCTTCCAGGGCAAACATCGAAGTCATCTGCTAAAAAGGCGGGAAATGCAGTAGGTAATAATTACAACTCAAATAAATGCCTTTCAAATGAATGGTATTTTTTTTTCTTCCCCCTCGTCAGTAGACGATTTCTTTCACCGCGATTTCGTTGTAGGCTGGTTGGGTTTTTTTTCTCCCCCCTACATAGAAGCGCAGTGTTGCGCCCACTGGAAAAAAAAGAGATTATTCATTGAAAAAGTTAATTTAAATAATTTTTTTAAGAAGCAATATTTATTACCTAGCCTTTTCCTTATTTTTTTTTATTCATTATAAATTATTCGGGATAAAATTTAAGTTAATCATAAACTAAGAATTTCGTGCAAATATATATTACTTTTATTATCAAAAATAGAAATCCGTATAATAATATTACTCAGGAATATAAGAAATTTTTCTGCTTAATCTGTCCACGTAGTTCTTTTTTATAGTATAAAGAGAAAAATGTAAGCAACAAAGGGGGATATGTTTTTACAATATCTCTCTATAAATAGTGTTATTAATCATGTAATTTTATGTAATTTTTTACTATTATTATAATAGAGTCAGCATTCATAGATTGCGCAATCCCATGGTTAGTGAAATTTAAAATATATATTATTCGTTGGAACTGAAATACAAGACTACTCAAAATATACTCTCCTGTTCGACTCAACGCGAAATACCACATAAAAATAATAAGTACTAAAACCATCTGGTAATACACGTTAATGCTACGTAAATACCACAATTTCCCTCTTAATATTCATACTATTTTATTTTTTGGGTGGTTCTATAGATGAAGTTAAATTGCTCACATTATCACGATGATCCTTAAAAGTTTATCCCGATGTTCCATAAAAACATTTTTTCTTTTTCTTTTCTTTTCTTTTTTTCTTTCTTTCTTTTTTCTTTTCTTTTTTCTTTTTTTTTTCGATAAAGCAGAACAGTGGGAAAAATTCCATTGCTCGATACGCACGATAACTTTTTCTTTGACAATAATGTATTTCGTTTGCTTAGAATCAATTAGAATTCTTGCTCGTCGTTTCTGAACAAATCATTAACCATCTGGATATGATTCTTCCCTTCAAATTGCTGTGTTTGACAGATTTAAATCTTTAATTAATTTCTTTTATTCTGAAGGATATTTACTACAGAACAAAAGACAATATTTCAAACGCTATGACTAAAAATTTATAAATTACCCCAGGACTAGCATTAATACAAGAAATTGCTGCCTTTCATAGAAATAATGATTTTGTTTTATGAGAGAAATTTTGTGCAATTAAATCAATATTTTAGAAATTAACTTATTCAATGTAATTACATTATGAAGAGAAAGAACATTAATAATTCAATAGTTAAATAAATTCGTGTACAAAGTTATCTTGCCAGTTATCTTTCAGTGTTCATGAATTATTTTGAAAAGGTAAACAGGACAAATCCGTTGGGCACACAATCAAACATGCTGGCTCAAACACCTACGATGACGTTGACAAAGTTTATCCTCGTATACAATGATGTTAAATTCCTTCATTATATTAATACATTTGCAATAATTTTGCAGTACCAAAATGCTGAAATGCAAATAATTTGTAGAACATATAAATTTAGGCTTGTACAAATATAGGGCTCCACGATAGATTAACAGCAGATATAGACTGCGCTTTTCTATGCAGTTATTGATATTACAAAGTTTTCATAATTGATCGATATGTTCAGGGCTGTAAAAATAAGATTAAATGTCTCATGTGAAATGTAATAATTTAAATGGAAATTACTTGTTGTAATAATTTAAATGTAATAATTTAAATGGAAATACAAACGTTGTGATCGCTGCTATCTTGCTTTGTTTTAAAATTAGCATGTAGTACATGAGGGAATTTTTCAAATTTAGATTTATATACCTATGTTTCAAGCATTTTTGATACTGCCTGACATGATTTGATTCAATGCCACTTAAGGGAAACAAAGCGAAAAGCAAACTAATGTGACAGAACACATTAAGCATGCGGATCGTTTTGTTACTGGATGAGTATATGTATACATGCTGACATCATGGGATGGATGGTTCGGCCATCCATGTCCGCGCACAACTTCAGACGTCACTCAACCGAAAAAATCTTCACTTGGTTGACCAACCATTGAAATGTACTATCAAAGATTTTTTTTGTCTTCCTAAGCAATAATGGTATCCCAAAAAAGAAATCTTTTACGCACTTCTCAGTTCAGAAGAAAAGACATCTTTAGCAAGGCGCAAAATAAAATGCTTGGAGAAAAAGGAAAGAAAACACCCATACCTTAGGCACAAAAGAAAGAATATAAAGTCAGCAAATGCTAGAATAACGCCCAGCTAGTAAGTGTGGTTTGACCAACTGAAAGAGTCACTTTCGCGTTATTGCTTCGTAAGGAGGAAAAGCATCCACCAGCAATGATGATGATGATGACGGTTGTATCATCAACCCCGGAGTTGATTGCAACCAATCAAGAATAAAGGGTTTTCCTTCTCAACCAATTATTTCTGTTTTCTCATTCTATTTATTTCTGATGGTTTCGATGAAAAATCTTTACTTAGAACGGATATGAAAGACTGGATTTCTTTAGTAAAAGCAAACTATTCATTTCGACGATGTCTCTGGATTTTGAACTTAATCTAACCTTAACAGAAGTTTAAACCAAGAAACATAAAAAAAATAATAATAATGCTGAAAATAAAATGGCTTAACAACAGAATTTAAGATCATAGCTTGAAATCATTTTTATAAAACTAAATTTTTAAATTTTTATCAAACTTAACGAAATTTTAATGTGATTTTCAATGTTTTCAGTCACCTCTGAAGCTCTGTATCTAATTGATTTTCTTTTAATATCAAATCCAATATCTTGAAAATGTCGCATGAGAATATTCTACACTAAAACAGAACTTTAGAAATTTGATTTATGTAAGTTTTTCAGTTCAAGAAAACAACTGTTTATTAATTTTTTTTATTATTCTATTTATGTTTTATAATGATTTTGATGGTGCTTTTTCTTAATTTAAAAGCAAATTTAAATACAATTCTGTAAGCCATGATTACCCATAAATTTCTACTTACTAAGCACAACTGAAATTAAAAAGACACAATCAAATATTTGAGTTCTATTTATCTCTCACTAATACAATTCTTCAGATTGATATTCAAGGAACATAACTGCCTTATTTACCTAAATAATATATTCAGTGAAGATATTTTTTCTTCACTAAATATATCATTCAGATGTCTAACTTTTTAAAATGATGTTAAGAGATAATACATGTTAAACTATATAAATTTAATAATTCTCAACTTGTTGTCTAAAAATTAAATTAGTTAATGATAATATGAAGTTAAATGAAAAAATTTAAAAAGCTTGTATCACAAAGTTCTCATTAATGCTAACATTTCATTAAGAGTTTTTCAACCAATGATAAACATAATTTGTGTGATCTTATGGAACATTTTAACATGTGCTTGTCAAACGTGCGAATCAACCATGTTTTAATGAATCCAAGCTTAAGTTATATTTTTAATAAACGCCTTATTGAATGCTTCAAAATAAAATTTTAACATTGTTCTTGCTAAAAATTTATATTGAAGAACTCAAGGAATTTAAATTTTTGATTGGAATTAAGGAGAAAAAGCACTGTGACTTTCTCTAGAAACTTTTTTACATTTACTCTATGTAGGAGTTCTTTTATGAAAGTCTTTACAAAATAATAGCTATACAATTTAATCTTCCTGATTACACAAATCAGTTTACTGACTAATAAAGAAAAATAAGCTTCAATATACAGTCATCACAAATGGTAGTAAAAATCTTCTGATGCGAAAAAAAATAATAAATTATGACAAAATAAAGCCAACAGCTGTAATAAAAAAAATTAGAAGCAATGACTTTTTTATGATGGTAAAAAAGGAACAGTTATTAATAAGGCTTTTTAAAAAGCATCATTTAGGCTGGTATAACGTCAATTCAAAATCGATGCAAATGACCGGAGGAAATTTTTTTTTTTTTGCTTGCCTTATTTTTATTTTCGCTTTTAATTAGAGGGAGGAGGCAAAAATGACGTCGTTAAATATCCTAAAGGAGGGCGATCTGGACATTATTTTGACGTTGGACTGCACTACTTTTCCTATAATTTCAGAGTAGGTTTTAATTTTGCGTTTTATTTAAGGGACGCTTTTATTTAGGGAGCAGTTTCAGCCAGAAGAAAAATATAATATGAGCTGTAGAGGAAGGTAAAAAAAACTACGGATAGCACGTTAAATTATGATGCAACTTTGAAAAAATTATGAACAGAAAAATGAGGGTGTAATTTTGCTCAAGGAAAATTTATTTCTCAAATTAAAAATAGTATATTATCGTGACTTTTTTTTTTATACCTCAGAAAATTTTAATGTCTTCTTACGTCCTTTTTTTTATGTGACTATGTTAAATCCAAATTCCAATGCTTTGCCAGTTATTGACAGTTTTTTTAAGAAACTTCAATGCATTTTTTATTGAACATTTTATTTTTGAGGGATGGGAATATAAAAATAGAACGGTGTAGGAAAAAAAGTCAGTAATTAATTAAAATATGTTTAATTTATTAACTGACTTTAGTCAAAAGAAGTTAACTTTTTACTTTTGGTGTAATAATGTGTTCAGTTTTCCTGTCTGTACAGTCTTTTTCCAACGCAATTAGCGAAAAAGCGCTACTTCATGTTTAATATAGCTATTTTATATATGTAAATATTAATTTTAATTATTACAGGAGGTTTAAAAAGATGATTTCTCTTGGTTATTTTAAATTTACTTGGATCCTGTATTATATCATGATTATATATTCTGCTTGTTAATGCAAATTGTGATCAAAATTTTACATCAAAGTTTTAGAAATTAAGTAATGTGATTTCTAAACTTCAAACATATAATTTCTCCTTCTAATATTTGATTATAGTTCATATCCTTGTATAGAAACAATGAATTTAAAATTTACTTCTGATTTATTTATGGCCTTGATATAAAGGACATGCACACAGTTTGAACTCCATGGGAAATAATAACTATGACAATAATGCATACCAAACGACATTAAGTTGTGGCATAAATCTAATATATATATATATATATATATATGTGTGTGTGTGTGTGTGTGTGTGTGTGTGTGTGTGTGTGTGTGTGT
>JAPDSC010092994.1:89562-101839 GCA_026290005.1 Latrodectus geometricus | reverse complement strand
TGTGTGTGTGTGTGTGTGTGTGTGTGTGTGTGTGTGTGTGTGTGTGTGTGTGTGTGTGTGTGTGTGTTAAAAGCATACAAAACGGCATCGTACAAAAATTGGCTACACAAACGAACTCTCTTCCTCACAAGTCGTGTAGCATTGTTATTCAAAACACAACTCAACTCAAACTTCAAAAGAAGGAAGGGGTGGAAAGAGTCCCTAATGAGAAATCGATGCTGCAGACGCAAATAAAGATGCCAACCCCTTCACCAGAGCCCTCCCACACAATGCACCCCCCTCCCGACAGCCATTTCACCGAAGAAAAGCAGTAAACAGAATTCTTAATTACAGAGATACATGAACTACAAGCCCCGGCGACGATAACCCCCTAAGGAGTGTACTCCACTGCACAACGAAGGGATGTCCTTAAATAACATTAAGTTTCGAATGCAAGCGGCGAATGGAAGTCACCACGGGGAGTAGGTATATTTTTATAAAAGAAAATTTTTGCTTCCCTTGCATTCTTGCTCTAAAATAACAAGAAATTCGAATTTTTCAGAATTTCTTCATAACTGTAACCGTTTCAATAAAATCTATTCTTTCTAGAATTTTGGCAGGACTGGTATTTTTTCCTCATACATTATAAGGGAAAATAACTTCTTAATGATGTTAAGAAGATGTATTTTTTTTTAAGTAAAGAGACAAAGAAACATTGCAATGAAACTAAATTTAATGAGGTTTTGAAAATTAAGTAAGATTTAAATTGAATGGCAAAAAAAATTTAACATCATAAGACAATTATAGCAAATAAAAAACATGTATAATCATTGTGACCGTGTCCCATCAAATAAGGATTTCACAAGGAGAATAAATTGACCGATTAATCTGAACTTTCCCGATTGGAAAAAAAAAATACTTTTGTTACAACATAATTTAAATACAATATCTAGGTATAAAGTCATAAAAAATTGAAATTAGTATTTTGTTTTCACTATTAAGGCAAAATTTTGCTTCTCATTCTTTTGCTTTCTACAAGTCAGTTCTTTTTGTATTAAAAGATTTAAAAACGATGTTTTCATAAAACAAAACTTTATATATTATTTAAATTATAATTTGATGTAGTAATTACCCAACCCTAGTTTCCTCTAGTTATAATTAAAATAAGAAAAAATTAGAGTCCGTGGAATACGAATAAATTTAGTATTACAGAGTATGATTTTAGTTCTTTTCACTTTTTCACGATATCTATATAAATTCCGGTCAATATAAAAGAAAAAAATCTAAAAAACAAATTTCGCTTCTATTTGGAAGAAAAAGAAGATAAACTCAACGTCCTGGCAACCTGTCAGTGCCTTTCTCCACGTGATGACCCTTTCTTCCGACCTTGTCCACGTTTATCGCTTGGCCCGATCTCCGTCATCTTTCGTCTTCTTTTTCACGGGGGGCAGGGAGAAAAGAAACGGATGACAGCGTCATCTGGTGGTGATGTTATCAGACCAAAGGGATTTTTTCTTTCTCTTTTTCCCTCCCCACAGCATGTCCCGTGCTCTATCTTCCGGTCGAGGCATTCGAAAGTAAAGCATTATGTCAGAGCGAGGGAGGAAATTTTTCCATGTCCCACTCGCGTCACGTAGCACGTAATTCTCCCCAAGATGTCCAGATATTTGAAAATCGTTTGGCAAGTCTGCTTTTTTTTATATATAGTTGGCAGACGAAAGTTTATTGCTGTGGTTTCAAACTTTATGCATCACCAGAAAAATTAGATGTTCAGTTAGAAAGTTGTTTGAGGAGGAAAAATAATTCGTTACTTTATTTTCTACAAAGATTTAATAATATGATATTTTTTTAGAACCTTTTTCATTTTGCGGAAGTTCTTTCATTGTTTTATTCTTAATGAAAAATGCATTTAAATTTCGCAATTTTATTGTTAACTCTCTTTCTACACTATAATTTCAAATATTTTTCTGTTGATTTTAATTCTCAATAATATAATTTATCTAAAAATCCCAGATTCACTAACTATCTTGTGAAAAAATACATAACTTAAAAAAAATTTAAAAAATGCTATCGGTTTCTTGTAAAGGAAAAAAAAAAAGATATCTTTATCCCAGAACTTTACGTACACACCGAATAAACTTTAAACACAATTCATAAATTTTCTCCAGGGTTCCTTATAGTTGATATTCTCAAATAATATATGATCTTAAAGTTCAAAATTAAATGCAATAATCCAATTAAAGTAAGTTAGAAAAGCATGTACTTTATTATATTTACTCTGAGGAAATAATCTTCCGTCTTATCAATTGAGACTAAGATAACGATCGATATAATGGAGAAAGCATTCAAAGACAGGTACTAAATAAAAACAGGTTTCTGAGAGTTATGGTTCCCATAAAAATTAGATAAGTAGTTTTTCTTATTCTAGTAAATAAGATAGCCCGGGGATATATTTAATACCAGATGAGATAAAAATAAATAAGCAATGAAAGGGAGTATTTTATATATTATGTATATATATTTGCGTATATTGCCATTTATTCATTCTTTTAAACCATAAGTTTATTAGAAAATATTTGATGAATATTTTATTAGATTTTTTTTTATTTGGGGATAAGTAAATGTTAATAGCGATTTTTAATTTAGTGACAGGTGAAACGCATAAACTTTTTAAAGCCCAAAATATTAAGCAACTTAAAGACCAAAATCTGATTAAATCATCCCCACTTACCAGGACATAGAGAAGTACAATCCGATTTCTGAAGAGGATCCCCCAAACATTGTCGTCCACCATTCAGGGGTGCCGGGTTCGTGCACAATCGGGAACGTTGCTGTGATCCTCGACCGCATCGAGTTGTGCACTCTGACCATGGACTCCAAGTCGACCAACCTCCGTTTACTGTCAAAATACCACGATGCCAACGTTAATCAAAGTGATGTAATTAGATTTTATATTTACAATAAAATCTAACAATCAACATCATAAAAGTTTAAATACAATATTTACTTAATAAAACGACTACTTTTAAGATTATCTATTTATTGAAGAGTCAACATAAAATGTATATCTCTCAAGCAAAGACCATTAATAAATCCCAATTTTTGTATCATATTGTTTGAAATCTCAGGAAAATAAACATATTTTTGAAGTTAGTTATTTAAGGCTACTTTTGAGAATTTTGGCGAATTTGTCTTGTAATAAAAATTTTCGCAGATAATCGCTTTTCGAAAATTGAAAACGAAATTTCAAGGACTCATCGTGACAAACATGCATTCAGAAACCAAGAATCAAGTATCCAACTTCTGAGCTTCATGAGTAGTAAAAATCGAGCCTAAAGCCTACTCGACCACTAAGCCATAGTGTAGCATGAATATTGTACAGACAGGAATACTGTTTCTTTTTATTAATAAACAAATAAAATTCTACGAGTTGAGTTGAGCTTAGAGAGATCTCTATAGATTCATAATTTTTTAATAAATTTAAAATTTGAATAAATTATAGCAAAAAAAAAGTACTTGACGTTTATTTTTAAGGACACTTCATTATCTTTCGGAAATGCAAATGATATGACTACACGCTTCAATGGGATTGTTACCTTATTAAGCACACGTTACATTTGAACATTATTATTCTCTTGCAATCAAAGACTCAATTAAAGTTGTCCACAAAGGAGATTAAAAATAAAACAAAACTTTTAAGCTTAAAAATGTTTAATTTAATTTAAAAATTACTTTTTCATAGTACGGTAATTAGAAAGCTACAGAATCCTTTCATTTCACACAAAAAAAGAAAATAGTGTGTTTTCGAATGAATCAAACAAGAATGATTATTTTTGTATATATACATATTATTCGTACTACACTGAAACAATAAGTGTTTTTAAGTAGGGATAAATTCACAGAGAGCTACAAGGCTGATGATGATTCGATGCTTCTCTTAATCCTCTGAAATCAGGAATTTATGAAGAAATCCCGAATTCAAAATTTTTCATTATTGTGGTACAGCTGTTTGAGATTGTAATTTAAAATTTCGATTAAAAAAAATAACGGGTTACATAAAATTCAAAGAAATTAAATTTAAAAATATCAAACATATTAACTATTACGCGAAAATGTCTTAATTTTAATTAAATATGTCTCCATTTAACACAATTAAAACTGCAAATCTCAATCAAAATCAAGCAGATACATATTTTATATATTGCGTTATTAAAATAACTTGTCAAGTATGGAAAATAAATCAAAATATTACGATAGGAAAAAAGAGTTTAAATATTTTAAGACAGTTTTTATTTAGTAAGAAAGTGTCTTATTTTAATTTCCTAAAGAAATTTTATTTCTTCCCACAATATTGTAATTTTGAAATAATATGATTTCCACAGTGTGAAACCCTAAACTATATTAATTATATTATTTATTTAAATATACGGGAAGAAGGAGTGAAAAAATAAATATCATGCAGATTACCAATTTTAAGGGATCTGAGAGAAAATTCAATTTTTTCAGAGAAATTTAATTCTTTGTGATAGTTTTTTATAATAAGATTACTATTTATAAATCCTAAAGTAATAATAGCCTACAGCAATTGTAATATTCATACAAGATCTCATAGAAAAAGACCCAACAATTTCCAATTTTATAGAAGTTCATACTTAAAACAACAATGACATAATAAACAAAAGAAATCCCTTATGTAGACACCAAAATACGTTTTTGTCCCAAGTCCCCAAATATTCCGGATATTCCTGAACTTATTATTTATTTGAGTATAACTTTCACTTTTGTATACTTGAGACATTCGTTATCTCTGGTGTATTCATATATATTATGCACTATATATACTTCTTATGTATGTGTATATGTATAGTATATATATCCATATTGATTCTGGAATACAGATTGATGGAACTTACAATATAAGGAAGGAACGCATATTGAAATTCGATTGCACAAATTCTCTCTCTCCCTCCCCCCATCCACTCGAGTATTCCTTCGAAGTTTGCATCAAACGATAGTGTGCAAAGGGTTGGCGCAGACGATACTGCTGTGTCCGATAGTATAAGGCTTCTCTCAAGCGGGGGCGAAGAATCAATAAAAGGTGCATCAAAATAGCCACCGCCTCTTCTATTTAGGAAACGCGTTTCAGAGGGTTTTTTCCCCCTATCCATCCAGAAGGAAGGGAAAAAAATAGGGATTTTAGATATGAGTTATTGATCTTAATGTCAATAACAAAAGATTCGAGATGGAGGAGCGAGAGGAGAAACTAAAAATTTGATGATGTAGCAATTTATTGAGTTATATTTTATTTATTCACTTTTTTTCCTCTTTAGCCAAGTTAAGAAGGAGAGATGATACACTGATGAAAAAACTATTTTTTTCAATTTCTTTACTGTATTTTATTTTATATAAAGTTATATTTTCCGAGAGTAAAATTAAAATGATATATCGATTGTTGCAATCGATATACATAAGCCTTGAATTATCTATAAGTCTCAAGTTAAAAGAATTTTTAATTTTAAAAAAGTATGACAAAAAACACGAAAAGATATAAAATAACGAAATATTTTTAAAATCTTTTTATACACATGCATATGTAAAAACCGTTATTCGTAAGTTAGTTGTATCTAACAATATCATAATTTATTTGTTATAATGAAGTTATCAAATTTGTCAGTAAAGTTTAATCCTTTTATTGGCGATGGATTGAGACAATATAAATATTTTTGAAGCAATATATTTAAAATATTAAATTGTTTGTAGAACACACGATAGCCACTGGAAGTAGGGATGTTCCTAAGAAATAATTTCCAAGAATATAAGATTCTTTCATTTTTGCACAAAGATCAAGACTTATGCCTTAAGCTCGATTCCAAACCCTTAAAAACTGTCAAGCTTGAGATTGGAATCGAACCCATAAACTGTTAAACTGAAGGCAAGAACATTAATTATTCAGCATGATCGTGCATTTGTGTACCAGTTTACAAGTATTTATATGAATAGTTCTTCAGGACCTCCATCTTCAGCTGCATTTTTCTATAAGGAAGGCTAAAGTAGATCAATATGATATTGATGTACAAAAGAAGTAAAAAAGTCTTATAAAAAACACTTAAATCGTGCGCTAACGTCCTTGCCGATTTAAACTAACCATAAAGAGGATCTTACGATTTATTTATTGCTTGCATAAACAATCAAATATTATTTTTTAATGTACTTTACATGAAATATATTTATATTTACTTAATGATTCATAAGTATTTATTTTTTAATAACGGTATCAAGAGAGACATATCTCCAATAATATATAAAATAACCAAAATCACTAAATTATTGGACAAAATTATCTTTCCAACTGCTCACTGAAAAGCTAATCCCACTTATAAATTCAGGTTTTGATTGGTGGACAAAATTGTAAATTCAACATTATTGGTGAAAACGACTATTTGTTTAACTCACAGACCAATTAGAAGTAAAATAAAATGACGTACACATGATCTCAACTGTAACGAAAGAAACAACCACTTTATGGTTAGTAAATATAAATCATGATAAAAACATGCATGGAGATTCAAATATGATAGCACATGTTTTCCTCCAGATTTTTATGTTTCTAGATCTTCCCACATATATATATATAAATATATATATATATATATATATATATATATATATATATATATATATATGAACTGTCACATTCCATCTTTCGACATTTCAGTGTTTTTAATTTATGAATACATTCTGTGTGAAATATTTTTCTCCTCAAAAATTCAGAGATTTCAGCAATTTTGACAGCTGACGAATATTTGTTAATAAAAATACTGTAAGAATTCATACTATGTAAAGAAGAAAAAAAGTTCTGTAAATAATATACACAGTTGAAAATCATAACATACACATAGTTTTTACAGTTTGTACAATAAGGAAGAAGAAAAAAAAATGGAGGATGCGTTTCAGTTATGAAAATGAGATTCCTAAGTTTCTCTGTCTGTACGCATGCCGAAAATAATAAGCTGCATGAAGCAAAAAAGTATTTTTTTAGTGCAATATGATAAGCTGTGTATAAGAGAAAGAATTTTCAGGGAATTTTTTCTACTCCGTTTCCCTCCTTGGGAATTATTACGCTTTCATAATGAACGAAAACTAGTTTTTGCAGAAGTTCCTCATAACTTTTTAACTTGCGCTTCTTTATCCTTAGAAGCTTTGAAGATGAATTAAGGAATAAAAACAAAAGAATAACACTATATAAAATTGTTCTTATTACAGAAGAATAAAGATTTAGTACAGAAATACTTGGATTTATGTATCTGTTATTAAATTGTCAAGATATAAAGTGTATATTTATTGTACAGTGAATCACATGATATTACTACCTCCTCATAAATGTCGAAACGAACAATATATAAGCTACACATATATTACTTTTATATTATTTTGAAAGTACCCTTTATTTCTGTCACAAAAAATAGCTTAGAATAAGATATTAATTATATGCGCTTTAATTAAACAACTTGTATGAAAGACTACGAGGAGTATACTATACAATCGAGTTGCGTATAGTGTAATACATTTAGCATTTTTATTTTCCTTTTTGTTATTAAAAATTTGTAAAATGCTTTAAATATTCATTAATGATTAGGCAGATTGTATAACCAATACAATTTTAAATATGTATAATCTAGCTTCTTTATGGGCTAGGTACGTATGATGTTAAAAACTGCATTTCAATGAACCTCATGCTCTTCGGGATAGAACGCTCATGGTTCTTTTCTATCCACTGTTTAACAATGGAAGATAATTATCACAAGGTAAATGCTTGTGAGATTTCCAAGTTTTCTCCTTTGTGAAAAATGAATACGGCTTATTATTTATGAAAAATTGTCCAAATGCCTCCTGTGTTTGGCTATATATTATACAGTGTTGAATGTGTGTTTATTTAATTCTTTAAAAATTTCATAGAAATTTAAAATTAATTTTTTAAATTTCCTGCAAGCTGTAATATGCCTCTTCGAAGCACTATTTTTTGCTGGAACGCTAAGATTAACAGCCGATTTTGATCATATAGAAAAAAGTGTTCTTTTTAAGCGATGTTTAAAAAAATTGAACATAGAAATTCACATTCTACTCGCTTTAATGCTACATGAAAATGCAATCAAAATGGTAATCATCAAAGAGAAATTTTGAGTTTACGTACATATATTTAACACATATTTTGTTGAATAGCTGTTATTCTGAATGTATCATTTTGAGTTTAATCCAACCTCGAGCATTTTCTTAATCAACAAATGTCGATCACATTTAATCAATTTTAAAAAGAGCAGTTATGATCTTGAAAGCACTAACTAAATAAACATGATTCCTGTTATTGTCTCAGTTACAAATGAGGAAATTAATTGAATTTTAGATCTTTATAAGAATTTTAAAAATATTATATATTATTTTTAAGATATTTATTATAGAGTTAATTTTTTTTAAATATATGATATTATTTTTCAATTTTTAATGTTCTCTTACTATTACGATTTTCCCTTTCAGCACAACAAGGGATGAAAGTAATAGCAATTTATATGCTAAAGCACCCAGTGAGTGTGCCCTTATGGCTTTGCAAGTAGTGGGTGGGTGGATCTTTGCAATTTTTATGTAGGAACTAAGCAGAAGACCCCCAAACTTGCCCTTCTACTTCCATAAATATCATTTCATATGGAGGACATTGCGACCACGACCTATTTTAAGTATCCAGCTACCATTAGAGAATACGACAGATCTTCGGTTGGGTCGGGGTTCGAATTCACTGTCTTCCGAAAACGACCCTTCAGAAGCCCTAAGAAACCAAGCCATGGCGGCCTCGTATTACATTATGCATCCATGCATTATTATTAATACATGATACAACTAAATTAAAATTTCAGGATTAAATAATATTTAAATTATTAATTTAAATTAAGTTGTAATAAATACTAAATTAAGACACAAATTTGTCATTTTGCTTAAAATAAAATATTTGCTAATTTTACTTGATATTTATTAAATTTATCTTCAATAATGATTTTTTAATATTACTTATAAATGAAAGTCTATTTTCCTCATCAAACTGAGTAATTTCACAATTCGATTGGTAACTAAATTAAAGTTTGACGGAGAAACCCTGATAAAGAATATGATAATAAATAAAAATGTGTAAATATAAATTTATTTGAAATAAAATTGTAACTTAAATATTGTTTGTTTTAATACGATAAATGTTATTCGTATGGATACGATCAGAATTACGCTATGAAACGTTTTTATCTTGAAAACCGTAATTGAAAATTCGTAATTTTTTTTTCCAATTAAGGCATTAATTGAAAAAAAAATAACGAATATAAAAATGTCTTTTTTTTTTAGACTAAAAATGAGAAATTCGTGAAAGACAAAATGCCATATTCTTTATATAATGCATTCAAGTTATTTCATGAGCCAAGATTATTTCTATGTGTGCAGTTTCCAAGTTATTAGAATTTAAAATACTTTTTCCCTGAGTCTTTCAGTTTGAGAAATCTAGTTAACAGATGACAGCCAAGACTCGTCGAACGTACGCAAAAAAAAAAAAAATTTGCAATATTTATATTATTTTTCATTTTTGCGAGCAACGAATATAGGCAGATGAGAAAATCACGATTATAAGAAAGAAGAAATAACAAAAGAACGTGTTCTTCTTTGCCTCAAGTCACGTGGGAAAAGCAAGCTCCGCGCAGGCAAAGGCGCGTGCCGCGCATGCATTGCATACTAATAAAAGCTCTTGGCTACCTGAGAGAATTTCGGAAAAGAAAAAAAATTGGAAAAGAAAACAACTGCAAATTTGAAGGCGGAATAATAATAATCTTCGAAAATAATCTGAAGAGATTACAGGGAATGGGAGCGCGCGGCTTATTCTTATTTTTTGACGGTCGGCGTTTTCCAATTTTACAGGGTTGCTGCGAATGTCGTAGAAAAAAAAATTGCTGTTCACCGTTTTTATTTTATATTTTATATCTCAAGCTATTTAAATTTTAAATTTCTTTTTTTAAAAAAATTCGCTTAATTTATTTTTTATTTAAATGCTTTCTTAGAGGTATTTGAGGAAAAAATTCTCAATCTGGAATTCTTTTTATTTTTTGTGCTTTCATCAAAACCACTTTTCTTTGATGAGAGTACGTTTTGTTGTATGTTTTGCTTAGAGGAATAAGATAAAAAAAAATGCTATTACGAAAAATAATATTTTTTGAGAAAAAGTGAAAATGTTTTCTTTATATTGCAACACTAAACTATTTTTTTTCTCCTTAAAACTCTCTACACTTTTCAAACACAATAATACATTTCAGAATAATTTATATTTTAGCGAACATTTTTTAGAAAACACTTATTATTAATCTGTCTTTTTAATCATTTTACAAAGAAATATTCTGTGAATTAAATTTTTCGATATATCCTTAAAAATGGTAAATACTATAATATAATTAACAATGTTTTAATAGTTAAATATAAAAATAAAAGGTCTCTAAAATTTTTATCATTTTGAAAATTTTAATAATGACATTTAAATTATATTTTATTAATGTTTTCTCTATCTTTATCCAAGTTTGATTAGCAAGAAAAAGAAGACAATGATAGAAAAATATAAGTTGGTTTAAAATAAATAAAACAACAGATTATTTCCTCTACAATAGTCATAAATTACTCTTTGAATATAAGTTATAAAAACAATTTTTAATCATTATATATAAAAAATGAATTGCTCAAAAATAATATAAACGAGTTCTAAAGGCTTAAATTCTTATAAACTAAGTTTATTATTATTTTTTTTTATTCTTAATACATTTATTATTTTTAAAGCATAGGTTCAAATAGTCTCCATTCAATTAATTATCTTAGAATTCAAATAGTCTCCATCTAATTATCTTAGAACTGTTCATTTTAAACCACTTTGGATCTTAGTAAAAAATATTGCGTGTATTGCTTCCTTTTTCTTCCTTTTTATTTTGTTTTTATATTTTTCATTATGTATAATATACACACATGTAATACACATTCGAGATTCTGCATGTAATTCAAGGAATCAAGAATACATGATTAATGGCTATAGCTTCGTTTTTTCGGTTAGGCATAAATTATCAGCGAAAACATTAAAGAAGCATTAAGAAACATTAGAAAAGGAAATAAATGAATTTACAGATCATTATAGGGTGCCAGAAATTAAACAAAACTCTCTGACCTTCTAAAATCTTAACTATCACAAAAATTTATTTATAAACGGGAAGAGTACTAATAGAAAATAGTTAGGCTGACCTTGATTTAAAAATAAACGATACAAGCTGTAGGTTACCACCCAAATACCTTTAATAGCATAGGAAATAAAGCCCTTGCAGTTTAATGATTAAAAAGTTTTTAATTAAAATAAATAGGTTGAGTAAAAAAGAAAACTAGCACTTTCTTTTCTTAACACGTTCATAAATATTATGAATTATGTCTGGTGCTAGTAATTGCATTTCAAAAACGTAGAAAAAATAAGCATAAGATGATTGTTATTTGCTTACATTTGTAATTACATATACCATCTTTCATTTTTTTAAGAAAAAAATTAAAATTTCCAAATTAATTTTCTTAAGAGAGACTTTGTAAATTTAATTAATATTATAAACAGCAAATTTTCTTGAAGAAATCTTAACTTAAAAAAAATTGTATTACGTCTAGTTTTCGAGCTGTAAAGCAAAATTCACAGGAAAACAAAAATAATTAAATGTGAAATTAGTTTAGCTAATTTTCCAGAACGATGAAGAAATTCAATTTCGTATCCGCTGAAATTAGTATTTCTCTTGATTGGCTGATATAATAGGAAGAAATTTCGCTCTCTCTTCTGAGGTAGTTTTAAATTGTTTCAGCGAGCTTTACTTTATCAACAATTTATTCTTTTAAATAATGGAAAGAGTACTTGTATGGATGATATAAAGTTTCGATGGCCATTAAATATTATTTAAGAATTTAAAAATGAAAAATAAGAAAATTCAAACTTAATAAATAACGATTAGTACTGATAAAATTAGAGATTAGAAACAAATTTATACATAATATCAATAGTTTGTTAAAAAGACACACAATTAAGATACGTTTTGAAGAACATAATTAATTGTATATACACGAGTTAAATTTTTCATCATATAATCTCCCATGGTGATTTTTTCATTATTAAATGAAATTGGGGAATAAAAAATATTGGCCAAGATAATTTCATTTATTTTTAATATCATAAAACACTTTTGTAAGTTATTCTCTTTTATTGACTTGA
>JAPDSC010092994.1:59257-89462 GCA_026290005.1 Latrodectus geometricus | reverse complement strand
ATACGCAATGAATTATACAAAATACGTTTTATTTTCGAACCCCTCAGTGATTTCTATTATTAAACTATACAGGTGTAATGTTCATTTGATAGATGGCGCTAGTGCACCAAAACAAGGCGTTTTCTCAAAATATAAATAATTTCAGCTTATTTGAAAAATTTTTTTAATTGTAAATTCTGTACATTTCGTAGCTAGGATAAAAAATTTTAGGAATTCCAAAATATAATACTTTATTTTAACACAAATATTAATAACATAAAATTAAGTAATTATCATTATGCTAATATCACATTATTATACTACTACCAAATTATTCATACATAATTAATATTACTGAAAATATTTCTTGGTCTTAATGAATATGAAAATTATTTAATAGAGAATATTTGATGTTCAGTTGACATATTTCAACCATATTTTGAACAATTTTCCTCTCTAGAATTCAATGTGATTTCTTGAAATAAACTATGCTTTTCTATTAAAAAGCAGCTTTTTCAAAAATAAAACTTTGATTATCCTGTTATTTTAAACTTCTTTTATAAAAAAGAATTCTATAATTATGTGTACTAATGGCTACTTCAATAAATTTGTCTCATTGAAATATGTCAGTAGATTTTCTTATTTTTTCACAAAACACATACTTATTAAGAAATGTTGTAACATTCCATATCATCATACGAAATTACTTGTTATTATTTGCATCTAGTGAATAAAATTTTAAAATAACTTTTCTCCTGTACTGAGTAATGATTAAAAGATAATAGTTCTCTCGCTGACTTTGTTTACATTCCTAGTATTATAATCCAGCTGTTTTGTTACGCAAGACATGTTTATTGTTATATTTGCGCAATTCCTTTTATGAGAAACAAATACTTTACTTAAGTTGAAAAAGTATTTTGAATAATTCATTAAATCTCTACATAGAAATTACTATTTACGAGAAAATATCTATTTTAATTCAGAAATTTATTAATTGAATTTCAAAACCGAAATGTAATTTCATGTTTACTTTTAAATTCACTTATTTCTTAATCCATTTATAAGATATTGATGAGATATATAATCAATTTCCTGAATTTAAAGATCCAATGGATGGATTCACATAGCACGAAAATGTTTAGTAAATTACCATAGATATTAAATTAATCTTAATTCAAGTTTACAATAAAATTCATTAAATTTGGATTTTTGAGCCCTAACTTCAGAAAAACAATATCGATTAATCCTATTATATATATTGGGTTGTTCGGAAAGTTATTTTGTTTTATATGAAAATGAAAAACGTATTGCCAATAACTATTTTATTGAATTGTATATTGTTAATTCTAGTTTAATCCTTTTACAATCTTTCTCGTCGTAACCAGATTTCATACTTATAAAATGGTTGATTTTAACTAGCAAAAAAACTGATTCATGTTTTCATGTGGGAAAAAAGAAATGATTTTCCTAATATATATATATATATATATATATATATATATATATATATAATTTTCATGAATTCATGAAAGCAATATATATATATATTGGGTTGTTAATATAAATATTGAGTAAACCACATATATTCTTTTGATATTGACTTCATATTTGATATTACATAATACATTATTCATGTACAAATTATAATTTTGATTTAATATGATGGAATTGTTAACATGAGAATGAATAGAAAACAGTCGGAGATGTTGGCTGATTATGCCATAAAGTAAGTATTGTATAGAAACAATCGAAATTAATTAACAGAAGTAATTTTAATTTCTATTCAATTACTGGTTTTTAAATATATACTTCAAAAATTCCAAAATAATTTCTTTTCTTAATTGATAGCAATTTCGCGCATTAAAAAGTGAACGCACTGACATTGACAGGGCGGCTTCTCGCCAAAACCAAGGCAAACCCGAAAACAGAATAGCAGCCAAATTATCCTGTCCAACCAGAGAAGACAGAAGACGGACGATGAGGTAATGAGCTAGCAGCACGAATACCCTTTGACCTCTATAAGAGAAAAACCGAAGCTCCCCTCCCTACCCCTGCAGTATTTATCCCCCATCTTTCCACACAAGTTTACCTTCCAATGATAAATAAAAAAAAGGGTTACTTAAATTTGCAGCCAAGAGAAGAAAAAAAAAATTCTTTACTTCCCAAACGATTTTCTTTCCCACCAGCCGAGAAATGTGGTCGGTTAGGAGGGAGGAAAAGACCCCAAAGGGTTGTGCGTCTGTCATTAAGAAGGAGGGGAGGGAATGATTGGGGTAATTTTTGTGGCACGACTTCGTCTTTGGCAGAAATGGATGGTACCCAGGTAACGAAAAAAGTTAAAGAGTAGGTCAGTGTATTCGTTCGAGTTTTTTTTCTTTTTTTCTTAATCGAGCAAATGTTTAGCGCGGTTCTTTTCAGAAGAAAGCGAAAGTAACGTTTTCCAAGTGTTTTAATAAAATCGATAAATAGTTTTTCACTTTTGTATAAACAATAAGCAAAACTAACATTTTATTGAAAAATTGTTTTTGTAAATCTCTCTTCATGCACGTACAGAATCGTAAAATAAATCTGAAGAAATCGATTGTTTATATTTGTTTGAAAGTGTATGAGAAACATTCGCATTACATTACTTTTTGTTTCATATTATTCATATTTTCTTCTTCCATATTGTTTATTTCGAGAAAAGTAACTGATTGAATTCATATATAATGCTTTTGTGGAATAATATATTTATATCTGCGTACTTAGAGAAAATCCAACTTCATAATGGACTATTAATATGGATTCTATCATTTGATGAAATTAGGAGTTTAATGCTTCGTAAACTTATTCAATTATCTCCAGTGATGTCATTGACATTCCAATTTACTATTCGATCGTGACAGGATTTATTCTTAAAATTTAAAAACTTAAGCACAGCGTTTGAAAATCTTTACTTTAATTCATATATTTAAGTGCTCGCTATGACCTAATGGTAGCACAGCGCTCTTCTGAGCGGAAGATTCCGGGTTCTATACCAACCACAGTTGAGTAATAAAAATTGCGTTTTCGCCTTCAACATGAATTTCATAGGAGTAGGTGCTTTGGTTTTTTCCGGATTTCCTCCCTTGTGACAGGTGAATATTGTCCGATGTCTATGAAAAATCTTCCCGTTATGCAAATAACCAAATTTCACTACAGTTTTCAGCTGTTAAGCTTTTCTCTATTCTGTATCTATATATTATTCTAACTTTAAATATATGTATATTTTTTAAGTAAGAAATACTTAAAAAAAAACCCGTTCTATTAAGTAATCAAAATGAATTTACTTTAAATTTTAGTCTATAAAATGAGCTTCTGCTATTCATATTGAATTCTGGGGTAATGAAAAGTGTAACTTGTCATAGTTCTTTACGAACCGATATTTCTTTGCATAACGTCACTTTAGAAATTTAAGTGGTGCTTTATAAGAAATTTTAATGTTCTTTGAGCAGTGAAGCTGCTTAAAATCATTTCCGTTCGATGTGGGGGAAAATACTGCAAAGTACCTTGAGATTTTTCATGAGAAATGAGATTACGATTCCTGCCAAAAATGTGCGATTCTTATCAGTATGCGAGAACTAATCCTTGCTGTCAGAGACACTGTAATGGAATGCAGCGGCACTTACCGAAAACTGTGAGGATGGCTGTCTCACTGTATCTGGTGCCAGCCGGATTCCTCGCCATACAGGTATAGTTTCCCATGTCTGCCAGTCGCACCACGCTGATAAGCAAGTTCCCTTCGTTGGAGATGATAAGGTTGGGATCCTTGGAGGTGTCCAGCAAGTCCCCATTCTTCAGCCACAGTACCTCAGGGGGCGGCACGCCTTCAGGTGGGAGGCACTGCAGTGATATCTGACCCTCGATAGCCACATGGGTACTCAAGGGTTGGTTCTCAAAGTGCTTCTTCAAATCTACAAATAAAAAAGTTCTTATGAGTTTTCAAAATTAAAAGTATTTCATCATTTAAATTTGCTTTATCATAACAGGTATTTAAACCACTTTTAGTAGCACAATTGGTGATGAACGCAACAGGGTTTTGAATCGCATTTAATCGTATAATTGGTGAATATGTTCTTAACAGATTACTTGTTTTAAATATTTAAAATATAGATTAATAATCAAAAATTCAAAGCTCGAGTAGACATAAATTCATTATTTCTAATATTATAACAATTAAAAACACTAACATATAATTGCCATACCTTGAAAAAAAAATCCATTTCTTATTAAATAATCTATGAATTAATTTGAAACTTGATACATCAAACGTATTATAAAAGTATTCATCAAAAAGCTATTATGTTAAGTGGGTTTAAAATTAGAATATGAAACTTAAAATCATTTAATTCTGCTTAAAAACACTCAAGTAGAGTTGGAGGCTTTTTAAAATGCAGTTGATGAAAATTAAATTTTCAACAAGTCCGTTAGTTCTACATAAAAAATAATGGTAATAATTAATTTTCTCTAGAAATCGAGGGGTTTTGATTAATTAGATATAAATGAATAATTAGATATTTATGAAGTTGG
Organism: Latrodectus geometricus; assembly: GCA_026290005.1. NCBI lineage: Eukaryota > Metazoa > Arthropoda > Arachnida > Araneae > Theridiidae > Latrodectus > Latrodectus geometricus. The sequence continues at coordinate 84,935 of JAPDSC010092994.1, read as the reverse complement.
TGTAATTCAGAAAATTAAACCATTTTACAAATGATTAGGAATGTACATATTCGCACTTATAATTTTTATCTTACTTAAAATGCTTCATATTAAAACAATATATTTTAAATTTTAGTCGCAAGGTTTTATTTTCATTTTGAAAGTAATTGATATGCACAAGTCTCAATATTCTTTTATTCACTAATTAAATTATGGATACAATCTTAAACTACTATATTTTTATACAATTATCATAGAATTTGATTAAAAATGGATAAGACTTGCTTTTATTAATGAACCAATACAATTTAAGAAAGGCTTAATTAATTAAAAAATAAAAATCTTTCAAAATTGCTTAAAAATTATTTTTAATTATAAATAATTAATAATAATAAATACATTTAATTTCAATATAAAAGCTTAATGCTCAATCTGATAGTTAATTCTTAAAATATATTAATATAAAAAATATTAGATTAAATTAATATATTAAAATAATAACTTATAATTAATTTTTATAATATATTATTTATTAATGCCACATTAGCAATTTTCGAAGAAATATACCGTCTAATTAAACAATCAAAGGATAGATATGTATATTATTTCTCTTGAACTTATAACCTTGTTACTGAACTGTAATAAGATATTTAAAATTTAAATGATTAAAATCTAAGCCTGACTATTTTTTTACTTCAAAAATAAATAAATAAACAAGAAATGCCCTTTGTCTTGTTTGCATTAAACATGTTTGACATTCTGTGTGCTTTCGCTTAGATATAATTAATAAATCCAAAAAACACAGGAAAAAAAATGAATCGAACTAATCAGCTTGATTGTCAAAATTGAAAGATAAAGAGTTGGGGCGAGCAGTCTCAAATCAAGTAAATTTATTAGAAATTGAACAAAAATTGATGTTTGACATTTCTCGAAATTTCGCTTTGAAGTCAACTCTCGTAAATTACAATAGAATAATGTGTTGATATCAGAATCGATAACAATGAGGATCAGTTTCAAGTTTATATTCGGCTTGTACTCCACCGTCTCATACCGATTAAACAGGGTCCCAGCCCCATTCAACAAGGAGAGTCACGTTAACGAAGTGAATACAGGAAAAGGGAGACGACAACTCAACCCGACAAACGCAGGGATATAAACATAACCACTCGAAAACGAACTCCCAGTGTGCGAGGTGACTCCTTTCCAAAGCGAAGAGGCGGAAGTATATTAAATTATTTGGAGAGAGTGTCCCTCCTCCATTATCTTTTGTTTACATCATTCCTCACTCCCCCCCCCTCCGGAAACTGCATGAATAAATTAAGAGAAGATGAGGTTGTGTTTGTGAAGTGCCACCAACGGTGGGTTAGCATTTCAATACGAAGCCCTGTGTCTATTATTACTGTTATCATTTAGATAAAGCTCTTTCAACGGCAATGAATTATTCCACTGCGCCGTTGGACGAAAGTATGAATTGTTTAGCATGCGGCAGGAAGGGTTGGGAGATACACGAGATGGGTATTAAATATTTATACCTAAACCCTCCTCTTTTTGTATCAAAAAAGAAAAGATTTCAAACGAGATTCGACCCTTTTTCCTTTCCTTCTTTTTTTAAAGCCGGTTTTATGCATTATTTTAAATAAAAATCAAGGAAATTTTGAATTAAGTATTAGTAAAAATATTCTTGAATTATAATTTTGCGCCATGATGTATTTAACATAATGAGCAAGTTTCAGGAAAAATATTTCAAGCTATTAAAATTTAAGTATCATAATACAGTAAAATAAATGCTGAATGACCACAGTATAATATCTTCTTATTATGCCAGTTTCTAAAAAACCTGCCATAATAAATATTTTTTCTGTATTTAACAATCAAAAGTTCGTTCGTTTGATTCCCACCATAAGAGTGATTGTTTGTCATGGGTTGATATCCACTTCAAACTGTAGCTCCTAATCTCATGTGCAAAGTGGCCGTAGGGTTCAAAATAAAACTAAACTAAAGCCAAAATAAAACTCGTTATAGCGAAAACTGCTTTATAAAAAGACGTGCATATTTTACACGGCAGTAGAAATTTTGAGCACCCAAACAAACTCTTGTAATAGGCTTTAGAACTTCAAATTGTAAGAATGATTTTTGATATAATCATTGGATATAATTTTATGATTTATGAGTGACCATAATCGGTTCTTTTTTCCTTTTTTAGAAAAAAAAATTTTTGAAAGATGATTTTTTTTAAGCATACTTTAAAAAATTTCCTTTTTTGTATTTAAAGGCGCAGTTTTATTTATTAGTTTTTGTTAAAAGTTATTAACGCCAACTGAAATATTAAAAAGGGTGACATTATGTAAGCACTCAACATTTAATTAGCTCTAATTGAAGTTTTGAATTGATTTAAATCAAAAGTTTAATTTAAAATTATATAAATTTAAGAAAATCATAATGAAAGTTTGAAATGAAAACTGTACCAAAGAAAGAAAGTTTCTTATAGAAATATTTTTATTTCTAAGTAGGATACTAAAAAAATATTTTATAATATTAGGCTCTGGTAAATCTGTGTAGCTTATTTCCTTAAATCATTGCATAATATTTTAAATAAAAAAATTTTTTTTCAAAAATACATATTTCAATGAGTAGGTATATTATCAATTTAAAATATGGACTTGATAGCTTTACATTTAATGAGCATAATAGTTTCACATAAGTTTTTGCTATGGTATGAAAGGTAAGGAATTAAATTTGTAGAACACGTGTAATATGACTGTCGAGTATTATTAATGAGATTAATGCATTTCTTCAAGAAATTCAGTGGAGAATATTTATATTAGATTTAAATTATTATAATATAATTTTAGAAAGATTTTCTTCTCAAAATTATTTACATCTATTCATTAATATTAATGTATAATGAAGAAAATAGATAATTATTTGGTCTGTTATTAGATATCACAAAAAAATCCTTCAAAACACACACACTTGATTAATAAAAAAATTTATTTCCCTCGCTATATGCAATGGCTATAATAATTATTAATAAATAATCATCGTCTGATATTTTTATCTGACTCAAAAAACAAAAACGCGGAAACAAATTATTTTCAAGTATTTACAAAAGAAAGGAATTTAAGAAATGCTATTTCCCGAGATATTTTCTTCCAAACAAAATCTCCTTTAACACACACTATAATCATTTCGCTAAAACATGATAAATAATTCCTGAATCCATTCCACATTTGCACCGATAAGTAATTACTGGAAAACGCAGTCTCAAAAAAATTGCTACCGGTTCTGCGGAACAAAATAGAATTCAATTACCAAAACAAATCTCAAAGTAGGTACGACTAATTTATTAAAGAAAAGAACAAATGATATAATCCCACACGATAACTAAACGCAGGTAGGAAAATAGCAAAAAGTTCACTTAAAATGCCGAGATTCATATAAAGCAGTTGTTCAAAAAACATACCATTGCCATTAATTTAAAGACGATCGCAAAAGGACGCTGAATCTGGCGACTCTTTCGGCTTCATTTTGCATAATGATTATCATAAAATAAATATTAAGTTGCCGAGAAGAATATAGAAATAAATTAAGTTTCGTGTTTTTCCAAATCATTTGGAGATAATGCCCTCGATTGTAACAAGACGGAAACAAAAAAAAAAAAAAAAAAAAAAAGAAAATGATAATAATAAAACAGAATGATTACACTCTGCTGGTTTGCAGTTTCAATTTGGCATCAGTACAGTTTTGTTTTTCGTTTCTGTGATTCGAAAATTAACTATTTTGCTTGTTGATAATTTGTTTGAGAAATTTTTCTCAAAATGTGATAATGTGTTATCGTTTCCGAATTTTTCGTTGTATTTTTATCCTTGGAAAAGTTAAAAATTATTTCAATAATTTATTAGAATGACCGAAGTATGATAACCCTGAATAAAATAATAACATTAAGTTCTCCCAATTAATAAAATATGTTTAATTTTTAAATTTTCCAAAACAAAATTAATTCTAGGAATTCTATTTCTAATATTCATATTTCTTATAGAATTTTTATTATAATCTCAGGCAGATAAAAAAAAATTCTAATCATTAATATTCATATCTTATTTTAAATCTTTTTTTGAGAATTATAACTTGTGACTAATTTAAAAGTTATTGATAATTTAACTTTAGTATACTAAAATATGTAGGGGTTTTTTTTTTTTTTTTTTTTTTTTTTTTTAAATAATAATATTCTTTTTCTGTATTATTATTAAGCCTGATGAACTAACTGTGCTTTATACAATACAGTGTCTCCATATTATTTTAAAATTAATAATTTGATATTTTTAAATAATGGATATAATTGTGCATCGATTCTAAACTTAAAGGTATTTTTCAATTTCTCTTAACTAAACATGCAGTGATAGCTAAGTATGTTGTGTTATTATTGAATTTTCAATACATGTTCGTATTATTTTAACTTCAAACTTCTTTTAATCCAATTTTGAAATATTATATATAAAATTTAAATTTAAATAGTTTTCTGGTTTTTCACAAAAAAAAAAGATTTTTTCAATTAATTTAGTAAGTGTAACAATCACTGATTTTGGGAAATTTTTAAAATGGGATTACAACAAAAAATTCAAAAATATTAATCTCTTTTAAAATAACTTAGTAAAACTTAATTATTTTAAAACCGGGAGATAATTAATATCATTCAAAAAAGAATTGTTCAAAACAAATTATTCATTTAATATCATTAAGTGAAAGAAAAAAAAAATAACTTAAATTTTGAGAATAAAATTTTTAAGCAAATAACTTTTACTTCAACTCCGTATGTTAATAATAAAAAATCATTTTTACACAGACCACATTTTTCTGTTATCTACATTAATAAGTTTCTTTTATTTGCTTATTTTGGGGAACGCTTAAAAAAAATATTTTAGCATTCTTATATATATACTGGCATAAAAATATAAAAAGTTTTTAATTATTCTATTTTTACAGCCTTTTAATTCTTTTGGAAAAAAATTAATTCATAAGCGGAATAATAAAAAAAAAAACATCTTGGTATGCCATATTTTAAGCATTAATTAAACATGAGACGTTATCAGCCTTACGAAAAGACAAATTCTCTTTTTATTTAAGCTTATAATATAATATCTTTCAATTTTCTTTCATAAAAATGTAAATTCATGCTAGTTTCTTTCTATAAAATTTTGTGATGAGCTTTTTGTTTCGTGGCATTATTCAAATTTCAGACATTAGCTATTGTAGCAATTTTTTTTACTCTCTTATCATTTAGGAGAAATTTTAATTTATATTATATTAAAGTAAAAATGCATAATATCGTTATGAATGTTATTATGATAAAATTTAATATAAAAACGGGGCCTAAAATTAAAAAAATTTACCTAAATGAATTCATATTATTTTGTTAAATTAAACTTTTAGAGAATTTTTTTAAAGAAAAATAATAATAATAATAAATGTTAGATTTCTTTCTTAAATCATCATTAATGATATTTGAATGAGATAAACGCAATTTTTCGATCCATAATTTTTGAAATTACAATGATTTTGCCATAGTTGAGTTAATTTCAAACAATTTACTATTTTTAATTTGATAAAAATATGCTCAGTACTTTAAATGTAAGCATAAATAATCTTTCCTTGAAGTGATTCTATTTAATTGTTTTTGTGTATTAATATCTGTTATGTGTTGATAAATAAGATTATTTCAACGTAATTACTATACTTACAAGAACAGTGAAATAAAGAAATGCTTGATAAATTAACATCAGTATACTAAATATTGTAAATTTTTTTTCTTTCTTTTTTTTATGATATTTGACATTAACGCCATCTATTTCAAACAGAAATTATCATTCACATATTTAGTAAAATGAGTTGATAATATCACCATTGAAGTTAATAAATTAATATGTATGAAAATAAATGAAATAAAACTTGCTTGTTTGCTTTATTCCAAATATCAGTAAGATTACTTTTGCCAAATTAATTATAATAATACAATTAATAAATATCTTATATTGATTTCACTTTACATAGTTTATATTAAAATTGATATAAATTTAGGTTCACCTTTGCTTACAGTATTATCTCCTTTCCCATTTAATATAATTTTAAGATTCTTCAAGCCAGAATATGAAATGTATAATTGGATGATTAAGAAAAACATAAATTTATATAATAATTTGAGGATCTTAATGACAAAAATCTAAAAAGAATTATAATTACATATGAATTCATTTTAAATGTGTATCAGATTTATTTAGAAATAATTTCAAAATATAAAGAAGCTTGTTTTAAAAAATTATTACATGCATATTTAAAAAGTATCAAACTGAAATATAGCTATTTTTTTTCTTGTTTATTTCTTTGATGTATGATTTTTAATTCTTCATTTAATTATTATTTAAGAATTAAATGAATTTTAATGTTCACAATAGTTTATAACGATTTTTATTTGCCAAGTAATATAAAAATTATGATGAATTTTGCTACCTTAAAAACTAAATTCCATTTGCTATTTTAATAAAGTAGAGTATAACATGAATTTATTTAATATAAAAATTAGTATGAGATAAATGTAGAGTGTATGATTTTACTTGTACCTAACTGTTGCATTTAAATTTACTAAATAATATGATTACAAAGGCAAAATTAATAACAACGAGCAGAAAATAAATAAATTTCATCACACTCATTTCCAGTTTCCTTCATTAATGAATCATTCATTTCTCACTACCACACTCTCCCATTTTCTAATCGCTTAATTCATATACCATGAGGCAAAGCGAAATAATTAAACATCCGGGCATGAGCATATGACCCCTCACCCTTCATTTTTTTTAAGAAAAAGAAATGATTAATTCACGTTAATTTTCTGTTGCTTCAAATGGAACCTGAAAGCAATGTTGTCGGGCGTTTTGCTAACAGCATGTTTAAATTATTACTTTCTATAGATAGAATTTAGGAATTTTGAGAAATTTTGGTAAAATTCTAGATTTAAACATAGTAATTTTAAAACTTTTGTTCTTATTTTGAATTTTCCGAAATCTTAATTAAAAAACTGTGCTTGACACTTTTTTTTTTTATTTCGAAATTTTCGAAAAAATTTTAATCACAAGTGTAAAACTAAAAAACATGATTAAAAAATATTTTAGATATAGACTTTAAATATTTTAATTGATTTTTATTAAAAAATACATTTTGTTAAAAACGTTATTAAAACCAAGTTTAAATTAGTTCAAGTTCTTCTAATATTAAAAATATGAACTATTTTGGCAAAAAAGTTTATATATTTTCTATTGCAATTCAGGTCAATATAAATGCTTATTTGATAAAATAAACTATTATTTAAATTTAACCATCAATTTCTTTTGATTATTTTAAATATAAGCAGATTTTTAAACACTGTTTGATATCTTTCAATTGTAACAGAGCTTTTAAATCGAAGGAAACTTTTAATATTAAGAGAATTGCTTTTTTATTTTATTTTTTATCTAAACATTTTACTTTTTTTTATATAGAAAGTATCATTAATAGTTCCAAAACAAACCCATGATTTTTCATGAAATTCTCATTGCTTTTCGGAAGGTTTCTCCTTAGACATAGAACCACTTGCAAGTACCGGATTCTAACACCCGGGAAACAAACAAGCACTCGATACAAATATGATATATAAACTGCAAAACAGCCGCATATTCCCTTTGATTAGCATTTGGGTTAGTTAGAAACAAAAAAACTTGACTTACATGCAGGCTTGACGATAGCTTTTCTACTTTTAGCCGTCCCACTTGAAGACCACGCCACACAGCTACAACTGTAACCGTCCAATCCAAAGAATTCCTCCACCTCCTTCCGACTGATGTCAACACTCACTTCAATATGCCTCACTCCAGTTTGCGGATCCACGAAATCCTGTTCACTATGATGCCTGAAAAGACAATATGTGCCATTGTGATGCCAATCAAATAATTCCCTCTATCCTAATTTTAATAATTTACTGAATTTAGTTATTAAAATAGACAGTTCGATGCAAAAGTGTTAATAAAATTATGTAATTTATAGCAGCAATGTGGTAAAAAAAAACGTAAATTTTACCTGTGGTGAAAAGGCTTGTCGTTGCAAACGAAATACAACTGCAAGGCATTTTTTGCTTTACATGAAAGTGTGGCAGCACGGCTTCTGATGACGTATGTATCACGTGGCTCTTCCAGAAATGTAGGTTGTCCAGAAGTATCGCTGTCATCCGTTGGAAAAGGATCGGGCAATAAGGCACCCTCTGTGAAAAGAAAGAAAATATTTAATTTAAAATAAATCAGTTCACTTGTTACGAATTTATATATATATATATATATATATATATATATATATATATATATATATATATATATATATATATATATATATATACACATTTCAAATTAATTTTAAATAAATCACAAATTTTAACAGGAGTCATAATGATCCTCACACAAATAATAAATATTTCATTTGGAAAAAAAAATCACTAATTACTGTGATCTGTAAATTATGCGCTGAAATTGTGGATTATTAGACTTATTAATTATTGTATTTTACTCCAAGAACACAAATTTCTAGCGCCACTTTGACACTGATAATGATATGATTCAATCTGACTAAAGTATAATGAAAAACAGCTGCCACATAAAAAATATTATGCTATGAATATATATATGAAAATTTTACAGTTTTTTTTTAAAGTTAGTAACTTTTAATAATTCTAGTAAAATATTATCATTAGCTGTATTTTTAGAGACATCTACATTGGGATAATATTTTTCTTCAAGGAATCAGCGCGTAATTGTATTATTGTTGCTTTTTTTTTTTTTTAATTTTTTTATATCAATTCTCAAATTATTATTGATCTACCTGACTAGGTAAGTTCATTGACCATTAAAATAATGCTGTAGTGCTATTTATTTTTCCACCAAATGACTAGAACTAAATATAACTTCTGAGTGGGTGATATTTCTTCTAAAAATTAAAACACATTAATGAACAGCTTCTTTTTACTGTTTCACTTCTTAGAGTGGAATGTAACTTCAGAGCATTTAATTACTTTATAAGGGGGTAATTAATGGCACCAGCGCCACATCTGTTTCGGAAAACTCTATTCTTGTCCACCATTAGAATTATTGGAATGAAACACCACATTCCCCTGTTAGATGTCATTAGCCTAATTTTAATTTAAGCTTGAAACTTAATGCGCCTTCCCCCCACCTCCTGGCACTCACCTCTAACATTTAATCTTTCCTAATCATTAGGTAATAGGCCGTTATTTTGGTCGTTAAACTTTAGCAAACATGAGAAATATACGATTTCGGAGAGAACCTCTGAAAGTTTGCCAATTTATCAAAATTACATATAATGGAACGGACAATTTAATCAGCATTTTAACAGAGACATTTGATCCTTGATAAAGAATGGAAAAAATAATCTGAAAGTTTTTTTCATGAATCATAACAAAATATCAAAAACGTAAAGCATGATAATAGATAATATTTAAACTTCACATTGTGTTTATGAACCAAAGAAAGCATGTTAACACAAACACGAAAAAGCAATGAGGAACTTTTATCAAAATATCAACTCCACAATGGAAAGATATTTTCATATTTTAAGCATTTAGCAATGTGTGATCAGCTTTTATAAACAATAGGCTTCTTGACTTAAATGTACAAATCATGCCCTTTCTGTACTAAACAATGAAATTTGATTAAGCTTTTAGAATATAAATTCTGATCAAAAGTGTAAAAAACTTTTAAAAAATTTAGAAGTAACCAAATTTTTTTTTTCCTTTTTTATTAACATCTGAAAAGGATCAGGATACAACAAAGAAGACATTCTTTGCTTATACGAATTATGATAAGAATGGAAAATAATTTTTCAACTTGAATGATGCAGGTAACAAATGATATACAAAACGTCAAAGTTTAATATGCATATGATTATCTTTGAAAAATTAATAAGAAAATCCTAATGATCTTATTCAAGAAAAAATTCTATAATATTTATAAAATATAACAAATATTATATGTATTAAAAATTAAGTATTTTCTTAATATGATGTAACATTTTTAAAAAATCTCTACATTAATTAGTTAAATTTTCTTACTTTTATATTATATATATATATATATATATATATATATATATATTATAAGCGAACTCATAAAGATACATTTTAAAGAATCATTGAAAAATCTCTCGCTCAATGTATCAACAGAATATCACTGTAAGAATTAAAAATACTAATTTTGTCAAGTGTTACTTAAGTTAATTAATAAGAAAAACTTTATAAATACAAATTCTCAAAATTAATTTATTTCATTTATTACAGGTCTATTAAAATTAAGTTTTGCAACTAATGATTGTTAACACTATAGCAATTTTAATTATTTTCTCTTCAGATATTATTAAAAGCCTCAAATCAAACTAATCTCAAAACCAAAACAAGTTTTCTTTCTTTGAACTGATGAAAGGAATTCGAAGCGAACCGAATTGACTCTCTACTGCAATTTCTTTCTAGCTCGAACTTTGCTCCCTTTTCTTTATTTTTGATCCGGATTTAGAAAAGCGGGAATTCCTGAAAGATCCATAATTTTTGAAATCTGGAAAGCGTGCCATGAAAGAATAATGTTGAGAGGAGGATACAGCACCTTCGCACCACTTCCAAATTCCTTTTCGTTTCCAACTTGTGGCAAAAGTTTTCGGGACTAAAAAAATATCCACTGGCTTTTTTTGGCGACTTTTGCATACAACATCGATCAAAAATGGCGTGGAAAAGCCGATTTAGAAAGTGTTCGTTCGCAATGCATTTTAAAAGCATTTACTTTAGAACGAAGAAAATAGGATCGACTTCAGAACTACTCTAAAATTCGAAAAATACCACTTGTTGGAAATTCATAGTTGTGAAAGGATATATTTTTTCTGACAGCAGAGATGCTAGGTTTTAAACTATTTCCTAATATTTAAAAGCAAAAAAAAAAAAAAAAAAAAAAAAAAAAAATGTTTTTTTAAATTTGAGATCTATATTTCTGCACGTGTTGTAATTCGAGCAATTTGAAGGGAATATTATTTTTCTGATTAAAACTATTTTTGAGTCTATTTTCTAAATATTGATTGGTAAGTTCTTATAAAATATGCATCATATTTTAACTGTGTTTTATTTTGATCCTTATCCAGATATCTTGCTTAAAATATATATTATATTTACATTTCATATGACAAATGAGTAAAATTAAATAAACGTTTTATAATATCATGACCTTATTTCTACTCTCTATACTCTTTGCTTAAAGAAATAAATATAATTATAAAAATGCTTAGGAAAATAGAATTTTATTATATTTCCTAGTAAAATAAATAATTATTTAGAATTATGCATGCATTTGATTAGAAATAATATTTAAAAAATAGAAATAAAAATAATGACTATACACAAAATTTACTTTTACTTACTTTACTCAAAATTTATTTAATAGTGAAATATAAATGTAAATTAATTTTCCCCTTTTCCCAATTTAAAAAAATACAACCATTTCATTTTCAAATGTTAATCAAATAATAATATTAAGTTATAAGCAGTTTAATTGTAATATAAAGTTAAAAAATTTTTGGAGAAATATTGATTTTTGTTACAAAATTTTTCATTTAAAGTCGTCACTTAAAATATTTCATTTACAAAACAGTTTAGTTGCACATTAATTACACGTAGTCAAATCACAAATAAATATATAAAGAAAAATCATATTCAAATTCTTTACTAAATCAATAAAATATATGCTCTTTATATTCCATATTAATATATGTAAAATATTAAAACTTGATATTTTCAAAACATATATGTTTAGTTTAAAAGAAAATTTGGGATTGGAGGAATGATTGAAATTGAACTAAAGCTAAAACAACAAATTTATAAAAAATTAAGTTTAAGCAGCAAAATAGATTAATCATAAGCAAATTTATATATTTTCTAACAAAGACAAAATTTAGTAGTAGTATTATTTTATAAATTTTCTGTTACTTGGATTTTATATATTTGTTACTTTAAAAATTGATATTTATTATTTAGAAAACTAATAAAATTAATAAAATGTTTTTTAATACTGAGAGAAGTTAAAATACATAAGATTTTATACATGGTCGTAAAGTCACATTCAGATTACATTTTTCAAAATATTATATTGAATACATCGAAGTTCTAGAAAAATTGAGTAAAATTCCATTATGAATCAAGCTTAATTGAGCCTAGACAAAACGTATCATGAATCTGTCTTCCACAGACACAGCCTCTCAAACTTAATATCAACGAAACTTTTAAAGTGTTTACGACATTAATAACGCGAAGTGTCACTTATACGAGAAAAATTTAACGCGCTGTCAGTTTTGGAGAACATTTACCCACTTCAAAGATGAAGCAACAACACCTTGTATACGTAATTCAATTGATCGGGAAACAACTTGAACAAATGACGTCAGAAAACAGACGATATTTCGTTTTTTTTAAAGAGTACTTTTCCTGATGTTTTCCCGAATCTAGAAGAAGGAAATTGGGTATGGAAGGGGAGAAGTAAAATCCTATTCCGGAACAGCTGATCCTGCTGTGTTCGAGAAATTCCTTGGACTCAGAGACTACCCACTTGCTCTAGTTTGGAGCCAATTTTTACGGACGATTTTTTTTATTTAAAATAAGTATTTTGCTCGCAAGGAGTGGCAACGGCTGGAAAGGTTTTCTTCTCCGAGTAGGGAATTTGTCAATGTTTGTTCGAATTTCTGACAGAGTTCTAGTTCAATTTTTTTCTTGTTACTTCGAGCGAAACTTTTCTTTTTATCCCAATTCGTTTTAACTCACGTAAACACACGAAAGATAAAAAAAGAAGGAAAACATTCTGCGAAAGAAAGAAAAAGGAAAATGTTTCTCAAACTTGAGAAACAGTATCGATTATTTTGTTTCTAACAAAAGAACTATTTTCTTCGACAGCAAAACTGTTCGAATTTGTGTTGCTAAGAAGTAAATAATCGTAGCGTTTCGAAGAAGAATTTACACTTTTGAAATAAAAATATACTACTATTATCGATACAAGCCAATTGTAATAAATATTTTATATGTTCACATAGGAAGATACATAAAATCTTTATGAATTCAATATATTTATATAAGTCTCCGAAAGTATTAATATACTTACAGTTAAAATTTGCCAAGAATTTATTTTTAATTAATTAGTTTTTTCATAAAAAAAATATTTTCAGAAGATAACTATGCACATCACAGAATTAATAGTGAATACATCTTTGAAAATTAAATAGCATAGTTGTGCAATTTTAATATTCTAAATGGATTCAATTATTGTTCTGGCGCAGAAAATAACAAAACAATTTTTTTAATTAAAAGCATTTATTAATATTTTTAACTTTTACTCTGGTTTCCTTATCTATATACTATTTTAATTTGGATTTGAAATCATGATATTTTTCATTTATAACACAAATCGACATGGTGTTGTTGTTTTTTTTTTTTTTTTTTTTTTTTTTTTTTAAATGACAAATGCATAAAATATTTTTCACACTCTATTTCAGAAATTTTGTACAATTTAAAGTATTAATAAACATAACTTTTGAGTTACTTATAAAATCATTTTGTGAAATATATTTGCTATTTACTTTATGCAAGCAAACTATGTAATTAATAAGAATATCCTTAGACATATTTTAAGAATTTTTACTTTTCCTAAAAAAGTATGTTATTTTTTAAATATACTGTAAATTAAATTGACAAATTATCAAAATAGCTTCAATCTATAAATTGTTAAGTATTTTTAAATTTTGAAACTGTTGTTAATTATTTTAAAAAACAATAATTTAAAAGAGATGTGAATGCACTGAAGAATACAATAACAACAAATTAAAATTTCAAAATATAGAAATTTAAAAATGTTAAACATAAATATAAACACATACTTCGTCTTATCATTTTTTTCATAATTTCGAAGGAAGTCTATTAATTTAAGAAGTGAAAATCTAATTAATGCTTAGCAATTAATTTTCTGCTGGAGCCTTTGTCGCCCTGATTGCTAGACCAAACAGAAAACTCAGAATTTCTGAAGTTTTTGGTAATGAAATTAGTTCCAAAATTATAACATTTCCTTTTTGGTAGACACGGTCAAAGTTACAAGTTAAAAAAAAATTGATCACGTTTCTGTGTAGGAAATTCTAATAATCTCACGGGATGCTAGTCTTTTGAAAAATAAGTTCGTGAGAAGGCAGGCAGCAATTGAGACTAAGCCGCTTTCTCATTATATCTATAAAGTATGTAATAGTCATCTTTAATATCCCCAAATTATGTTCATTTTACTTACTTGGTATTATTCTCACACTGATTGCATGATAATAGGATTATTGACTCTCACAGATAAAATGAAAAATATGTAGTCAAATTATGGTTTTCTAAGCACAATTATATTGACTTTTAAGAGGAAAATTTCTAAATTTTTATATATTGTATATACATTATATACAAAATATAAAAATTTATATTTTATATATAGTGTATATTCACTAAATAATTTAATAGTTTTAAACTGTTTGGTTTTGTACATTAGCAAAATTTAATTACATTTTATCACTATAAAATTAAATAGTCCATTTTTTGCTGAGATGATAAATCACTATATAAGAATATTATTGTGGGGGGGGGGGATGTAAGCGAAATTCCAAGAGAAAATAGAAAATCTAAATTCTGAAAATTCGCAAATATTTTATGCTAAAAGTAATCAATTTTTAAATCTACAGAAAAATTGTTCTTTAGGGCTCTATACAAATATAATTGAATATTTAATTGTCCATGTAACAATGTAACATGTACATATAATCGAGAATTATTATTTATTGGAAAATTCTTACAATTTTGAGTTTCAAAAAGAAATCATTTCTCTGTGATGACCGAAATAGAACAGACATTAATATTTTTCATTCATCATATATAAATATTCATGTATACACACATGTAAGTAAAAAATGTGCATATATGTATATAATCATAGGAATTCATTTGTATTTTGTATTTATTAAAACAGTTAAATTCAAAGTTTGCTAATAGGGACTAACATTCTGAGGCAAAAATTATTGGACATCATTCATTTGATTCCTAGTGTGTACTAATTCGGAATTCACTTTAAGTTATTGTTCTCCGTTGAACTAAAGTTTCGTCTGCAAAAAGTGATCGTAGCCACAAACCAAAACAAATCTTCGACGATATTTACAGATGATGACTTCGTAATATATTGATTGGCATGATGATATTATTATTATTTTAGAGAAAGTATATCTTTTTAGAAACTAAGTTATGGTGATGAATAAAAAGTGCACTTTAAATTTGATATAATTACAAAATGTTTCACAATAATTTCAGATACTTTTGAACATAAATAGCTGTTTGCTGAAAATAAATTATTTGTACGAATTTTTATATAACTTACTCTATCAGTATATAATTTATTAAACTTTAACGTGTGATGTTAAAACATTTAACAATATTATAAATTTTAATTTTAAATACAGAAAAAAATTAAATGATTTTAATCAATAAAAATTTAATATCATTAAAAGACTCACCAGTGTTCTAATTATTACTGAATCTTATTTTTGTATATTAATTTGTGATTTCAATAAGGATATTTGCAAAACTTATAATGTATCCTTATAAGACAAGATTAATCGAGAAGCATATATTTATAGATTAATAAAATAAAAAATAAAAACTCAACAATCGAATCCAATAAAATAATCTGATATTTCTGTTCTTATCAAACAATTAACGTCACACATAAATTTTAAAGAATAAAGAGCAGAATTTGTGGAGGGGTGAATAAATAAAGAAGGAACAGCCAATTTGTTTGAGGAAGTGAAAAGAGAAAGATAAGGTAAGCAAATACTCTTATCGCCTTGACCTACAGGAAAGGTGCGTTCTGATCGAAATACAATCAAACAGTTCCGACGTTTTCAATGACTTCACAAAAAGGAAAACACGGACATTAAGGAGCTACTACTGTTTGCGAGAGAGATCAAAATTCGAATCTTTTTTATTACTGGTGCTGTTTGAGGAGATTACGGGGTGGGGCATAAAACCAGAAAGGGAGGGTCTGCAATAAATCTTCTCACGAAAACCGAATATGCATGCATAGGAATTATCCTGCCTAGTGGGAAAAAGTGGTTTAAAATATTTGATTTAAGTTGGTGATTTCTTTTTGTTTGGCACAAATCGCCTTGTACTCGATGAACCAACAGCATCAAGGCATTTGATAGTGAACAGTACTTATGTGTTACAATATGTTCACCCATCACGATAGTTGAGCAAGTAGGAACCAGAATGAAACACTAGTTCATATTATTCAATATTATCTGGAAAAGAACGTGGAATCGTTTTCTCCAAAAAGTGTGGCGTTCTTTATGTGTTTGGGAGAATTTGAGGAAGAGGGTTACATTGTTACATTAATCGCACTAATAATTTGAAGTTCTGCCAAATATTTTTATTCTTCCAAATCAAATTAGTACATTTATCGAAAAGATCTTTTATTTTTTATAATTTTTTTATTTTTCTCATTAATTAAAGGGGACATTACTTATTTCTATTTATAAGCTTATTCGTATTTCTGTTTTTCATTCTATTTTCTTCCTTTTTCTTATTTTTTTTTAAGGAAAATGAATTATTTGCTACAGGAAAAGAATTAAACTTTCATTGAATAATATTTCATTTAATGAAAATATTTATAGTAAATTAAATTATGTTAAAAAAATAACAAAAGAAATTATTTAATATTATTATAAAGTTTATAACTGCGTTCATAAAAAAGAATTTGGTTTCTCTTTTTAAATGATCCCCCTTATATATATATAAACATTGTGATTTAACATAAAATTTTCCTTTTTTATATTCGAAAGTTTGATTATAAATTCAATTTTGTCATTATTAAAAAGTGACGATAAACCCTGTAATGATTTTTCATGTTATGTATAAGTTTTTGATGTTTTCTCATGCATGATAATTAATAAGATTCAGAATTCTCCATTCATAAAAATGAATGGAGAATCATCCCGAAAGGCTACATTATCATCATAGGTGGAAATAATTAGAGATTCGTGGTAAAATAATTTACTTTTATAGTCTAAACTATAAGATCAGATTTTAACAACATAAATTATTATGTTTTAATCTGAAATAAAATCTTCATAATGGATTAGAAAATATGTATATAACCCTATTATATCTATTTTTCTATTTCTATTATATCTATTTTTAATTTTAAAAGTGTTTGATGCTTCTTTTTCAAATTTTTGATTAAACTAAATAAATTTCTCTTTAAAAATTAACCACACTTTTTTGCGTTCATAGTAAAAAAGGTAAAACTGTTGAAAATATTACTCAATTGAACAGAAATCTCAAAAAATGACATTATTTTGGGGTTTGCAAATCAGTATTTTTCTTGTTTCCATATTTCTGCTAATTTGTTCATCATTTAAACAATTTTTTGTACTCATGTTAATTAATAACTATAACACTTTGTCACTCATTTATTAAAAGCATTTGAAATAATTGAAATGATTAAATCATTAAACGTTTAAATGTTTTTCTTATTTAGCTTAAGCTTTTTTTAATTTAAAAAGGTTTGATTTCCCAATTTTTTAAGTTTTTATTTATCTCCTATTTTTATGTATTTGTTCCAATCAGAGTAGTTTTTCATTAACATAAGTATTATATATTATATGAATCAATTAAAATATTTGTATTCTAAGATTTACAAATCATTTTTCATAAATTTTATGAAGACATAAGTCTTTCTTATTATTAAAGTCATTTCTGGACCTTTGACAAAATCTGACACCTTACGGCCATTCTACGGCTAAGCACAGAATGGATTCCACAAAAATCTCACAAAAAACTTTTATTAGTTGGCTTATACTTTGCATCACTTAAGAAAAAAAAGTGTTAAAATAATATTCGTAAATAGGAAGAAATAAGCGTTTTGAGAATAGCATTAAAATTATTTAACTTTTACATAACACATATTACTTAAATTTTTATGTGTTGTATCACATAAAATGAGTCATATTGCAAAACATAAGCTTGATGATTTTCACTTATCTTTGACCTAATTCATTTATCACGTCATTTTTTAAAAAACAATATCACTTCATTTTTATTTTTTGTTCTTTATATTATTATTTCCAGATGGATGTTTCTCACCGATAACTAAGGAACTTTTTTAATAATACATCATTTTTGTAATACCATTGAAAAAATACATCATTTTTGTTGTTTAGTATTTACATAATAGAGTTTTAGTTTGTGCTCATTAGTGTCCGGAAATGAAATATAAATTCTCAAGATTTTGTTCTATTTTAACGAAGAATTCAAGAATTTACTTTCTGTCTTCGAGATTGTAAAAATACACCAGTTTTTAACGCAAATAAATAGTTATTTTAACTGAATCGCCAAGCAATTATGTATCATATATTACATTATGTTGTAAACAGTTACTTGGCATACACAATGATTCCATGGACGTGGCTACGAAGGCTTCTCGCAAAAGAAAGATATCAGGAAACTCGGCCTTATCTTAAATGGCCGCCAAGAATGCTGTTATCTGCGAAGCGGATCTAAAGGTAGACATTAGCGAAAGTTACGAAACCTTCCCTCTGAATAGCAATTTCGTTCGCAGGGATCATCACCTGCGCTTCATCCAGGTAAAGCAGAACAGGTGAATGCCAAGCCAAACACACGGAACATCTGCCGACCGATTCCGTCGCTGGCCAGAAATCTCGGAAAATGTTGGACGAACATCATTTGGGGAGAAGATTCTCGGAACTCGAACACGCGAACCAGTCATTGGGGGGAGACAAGAGCGCCGCATAAAGATCTGAAACCGCTCCTATAAAGGCAGATTGATTACCATTTAAATGCTTCTACCTCTCTCTTTCTCTTTTCTCCATTGAGAAGCTATCAGGATGGCCCCAATAATTTATCCCGGTTCAGTTTCCTGCAGGAAGCAATTCCCGGCAGAATAATACGAATAAAATGTCCATTTGGTTATGGTCCATATGGCTGCGGTGTCTCCTCAAAAGTTTAATTGTGCTGAAAATATTATTAGCTTTGTGTACAGAGACATGTATTTCGTAAAGAACCCAAAATCAGAATATAGATTAATTTAATTTCAGGAGCGTTATTATGTCCTATAATTTATTCTGAATCGATTAAATAATTCCAATGATCTAACTTATGGCACATTTTTAAATTAAAGTATATTTATTGGTCAAATTCGTATATTAGGTTGGGGAAAAAGTAATCCATTATTTTTTCGGTAGACGTCTGTAGTGATCTATATCTCGTGAGGTATCTATCAAACAATTTCAGATTTATGCTGGTTGGAAAGGTGACATTTGACACTAAAATATACTCTCGCCGTTTTTTGTTTGATTCATTCAGTTACGAGTACAAGGTTTTAAAAATGGAAGACAACAAACAGAAAATTCGATACATTTTCGTTTTTCTCTTGTAACGGCGAAAAAGATAGCCGGGTGGCTAAAATTGTGAAAGGTGTTTATCGTCCTATATAAGACTGTAACAACCAGTTACGTACAATTTTTGTTTCGTCGATTCCGTTTGGGTATTTGGATGTTAGAGATGCACCTCGCATGCGGATACAGCATCGTCGAAAATGTCTATAAAATATCAAAAATGATCGAAGTTAACCGCATGTCAGCAGTCGTAACGCGCAAGACCTAAAAATCTACATGAAAGCCGTTTTAAACCTTTTTACAAAGTGAATCCAAAAGAAGTTACATAAAGTTCACGTAAAAATAATGGATTTCTTTTTCCCCAACCTAATATTTTGCTTATGTCCTACATACTAGTTCAAATGTATTTTCTCAAGATCTTCATATTAGATCCAGGCTAATTTATGGCCATGAAGCCGTTTCAAAATTCTACAAAAGTAAAAATGGTCTGCTTTTATTTTACCAATCCGTTTGTATTTAAACATTTGAAAGAAATATTGGGTATTGGTCAAACTTATGCCATAAAAATATATATTTGTAAATTTGAGTTACATTATACAAAAAAGGCAGTATAAGAAAAAGTTGAGGAATCTATCGTTTGGGTTGCAATAAGCATGGCCAGTTTCAAATCATCGGTTCACACCAAATAATTTTCGTAAATTTCGATATATGCCTGCTGGCAGATATATAGCGGAAGCTGAAGTGAATTGTTTGTTTGAGTGAGGAAAAAATTCCAAATAATCGCCTAATTTATTGGGACATAAAATGCCGAATCTCTGCAAGTTCATAAAGCACGGAGTCACGTAAATTTGAAAAAAAATATAGAGAGTAATGAAAGAAAAGGTGCTGACGGTGCTAGAACAGCCTAAGCTCTTGAGCTCAGGTTGAGGTCCATAACAATTACAGCATGACAAGATGATAAAAAGAGAGGAGCTTAATGGGCGGGTGCTTGTCAGCACATTTATATTTAGTTTGGTGAGCTCAGGGAGAACACTGCGACCGTAACATATGTACATAAATACTGGTCCAATATCCAACGAGTATGCTGCCTCTAAAAATACACAAAACTGCTTAAAAGGAGATCATAAAGACTTTTAGAAACTACTTCTTTTATAAATATTGCCTATATTGAAATACTTTAGTTAAGCTTTATAATTTAATCAATAACATAGAATTGCGAAAGAGAATAGATGAAATACAACAAATTAGAGTATTCATTTTTCAAAAAGTGCATCATAATCACAAAAGTATCATATCTCATAATAAATTAATTATGTGTATTAAAACTTCTTTTAATAAGTGATATTAGTAAAGAATAATATAAAATTTAATACGACAGAATTAATAATATTCTATTATTTATGCTTCCTGAAATGAATTTTATTTCACAATAATTAAATTTTTATAAAAACTAGTTAAAAGATGTCAGAATTTTAACGTATTTCTTAAAGAAACTTAATTTACCCCACCAAAAAACAAATTGTTTCCATATATTTAAAATTTCAAAAAGCAAAATTAGAAATAAAAAAGCAGTCTATAAAGTAGTTATTATCATCCGTCCCGTTAATTTATCATGTTATCCCTAAGTTATTTATTGAATTTAAGTGACCCCCCTAAGAGAGTGTTATTTTAAATGTAATGGAGGGATTAATAATATGCTAATTGTAAGTTTAATTAGGGTTCAAGGAAAAACAATTAAGTTTGAAAATCTATATATTGTCAAGATATGACTACTCTAAAATTGTATACTATTTTCAGAATAATTTGAATAATTTTTAATAATAGTATAATTTTTAGTATATAATATAAAATTTTAATAAGAAATTTGTAATGAGCTTTTTTATTTACGTAATATTCCAGTTGATTAAATAAGGATATCTTAGTTAAAAATATATTAATTGCTTCTAACATAATAATTCACTAACTTCATTATTAAATTATTAATTCCGTCTCTTGGATATTATTTATTTCTTAAAAGACTTATTATAAATTTTTTTATCGCCATTTTATATTATTTGCAAATATAGATATTCTATATTACTTCCTGAAAAGTATGAATTCGATTATCTTCATATTTTAACTTTCCGATAAAATGCATGTTCTAAAGCAAAATTTTCTCTCAAAATAGATAAAATATAGCAAATATTTATTAAGATCTACTTATTCACTATGGACTTACGAATCTATTTTTTCTTGTTTCTTGAGAAAGAATATTTATATAAATACTCAATGAAGCAAATAAGAAATTATGCAAATTTCATTCATTTAAATATCAAAATCATTTTTATTCAATTTTTTTTTTCAATTAGAATTGAATTTGTTCGTGATTTATGGTAACTTTTCTATTAAAACCTAAAAAAGAATGAGCAAACGATTTTCAATATCGAAGCTAAAGAACAAGCCTCGGCTTTTTGATACTGCGAATATCTACCATTCATACTTGCTGAAGGGTCGCTCAACCCTTCAGGTAACTTAAATGCCACTTATCTTTCTTCTTCCGAATGTCTTGTAATGAGTGGCGCCAGGTACAATTACATACCGCGGCATTCTCAATAGTAAACAAACGGCTTCGGGCTGTCTGACTAGAACAAGAAAAGGCAAAATCGATAAGAATATTTATCGCTATTCACATGCGATCCTTCGATTACATGCAATTAAAGTTTCATGTTTTATTTCTAAACAGAGGGGGTCGGTTGTCAACTAAATATTTGTTACTTTGATAGCTTCTGGGTAGAAACTATTTAAGTTCAGGTTGCGTTCAAAAATACTATTGACGAATACACTGAATGCTTTAGTCATTTGTAAAATCTTATCTTCAGCAAAGTGCTGATAATCCAAGAGTTAGAATTTCACTGAGATTTTGGATAACTGTGATAGTGATAATATCGTAAACTCACTGAAAATGATATTTTGGAACAAACTGAACTAGTGATCAATTAATCCTTATCATAAACTCACTGAAAATGATATTTTAGAACAAACTGAATTAGTGATCAATTAATCCTTATCGTAAACTCACTGAAAATGATATTTTAGAACAAACTGAATTTATTATGTTCCTAAATTAAATTTTGCCATAATGAAATAATTCAACTATCAAAGAATATTAAAGCGATTACTGGCACAAAAAAAAAATACTTTCACCTTACTGAAACATTGAATAAACATCATCTTTGTTGAAAAATTAAGATGTTACAATTTATTTTATATTAAAGTTTAAGAAATGGTTAATTACAATTATGATGAATAATAACATAATTTTAATTAACAATGACTTCAGATGCTAAAATGTCATACTTTTAATTCATTTATCAAAAGATGAAAGAAATGTATTATGTTAAGTATTGAGAAATTACCATAACTATTTTGCAATTAATGATGACGGATTATCACATACCATCTCTTCACTTTAAATTTGATATCTATGTAAAAAAATTTTTGATTAATTAAATGCATTCGATTTTTACTGGAAACTAAAAACTATAAACTTATTTTTTAGAAAAAAAAATGGAAAAAAAAATCATAACATACATTGTATTTATTTTTCTTGCCAATAATGTCAATGAAATCATGTAAAAGTGTATAAATAAAAGCTTTGTATATAAGAGGAAAAAATATAAATTATTGGTTTTGTAGAAAATTTCTCTCAAAATTTTATAATTCATTAAAATTTAATGTCTTAAAATACAATAATAAAATTAATCACTTTCTAAAAGTATCAACGATAAGTTCTTAAAGGTATTAAAGTCTTAAACGAGTTCCTTCTAATAAACCATTATGGAATTTAGCATAATATATGAAGCAATAGTTTTTGATGCATTGTTGAAAAAAAATAATAACAATATATCATTTGTTGAAAAAAATGGCAGTAAGTATTAGTTGTTGTAAACAATGTATATAATAATAAATGTCAGCAAAATATTATATTATTTGTTGAAAATATAATAAAAAAATTTTTTTCAGGTAAGAGAAATCTTGCAAAAAAGCCACTTATAAAATTTTTTATTCTTTTAAATAAAGTCTGAAAATTGTAACAATTATTTGTATGTTAATCGATTCATTACAGTAAATCAAATCAATTCATTCAAAAATTGTTAATCCTAAAGTATGCTATAATTTCTCCGATTTGAATATTAAGAAGTTTATGTGACCAAATTGCTTCTGATGACAGATAAGATAATATCACTCACCATCGTGCCGCGTAGCCCAGCCTAGCCCGGCACCGAAACCGGCAACCAATATGGTCAGCACAACTGTCCACTGCTCCAGTCTCATCCTGCGTCCGACACGGTTGTCGTCAGAGGCAGGTGTAAAAAACACAGAACACACACAAAGATCTGGCACGTGCCCCTGTCCTCTGCTTTTCAAGTGTCGATAATTCCAATTCTCGACACTACTACTATGAGATTATAACGCATTGTTTCACTCAACGATTTGCCTATGTCTGTATAAAATCGTCTGCATTCACAGCAGAGCGGTTGGCAAGACTATTTTTTTTTTTCCTCCAATTCTACGGCATGCGTACCGCCCGATCTCAAACGAACACCCCGACTAGTTCCAGCGTCTGTAGAAATTTTGTGGCACTCGTTTTTCGAACACACTTTGCCGCAGGCTAGCAAGCGCAGTGCCGGTGATTCCGGGCGAAAGACAGCGCCATCTAGCGAATGGGGTCGAAGCAGAGACGAAACACATGTGCGTTTGTTTTCCATGTGGCGGCGTGGACGGTGGGAGGGGAGGGAAAGATGAACTCCCAGAGGGGGAAAAAAAGATGAAACTGGAGCAGAGAGAGCGAATAAATGTTGTGTTTGCTTTTCCCTATCGGCTTCACTGCGTGAGGCGGGGATTATTTAGCTTTTTAAAGGGAGGCTTGCTCCGATTCTGTACTTCGAAATGTCAAGATTTAACAAGTTCTTATTGAAATAGACAGTTTTATGGCCATAGACTGAATTTTAACAAGCCACGATTATTTTATTTACATTTTCATTTTAGCTTTTTTAGCTTAAATTTAATAATAATTAAAATGATTAATTTTTATGATAAAAATTTCTTTTAAAACCATTATATTTGACAAACATTTCCTATTTTCAATTCTTACATATTACTCAGATAAAAATGATTGGTTTTAAATGAATTGATCTTTATTTATTATTTTAGAATCCATAAGTATTTCTCATTAAATGTTCATCCACACATAACAATTTCAGGGAAACATCTCCGAAAAATAAACTTTTCTGTTTGATTTTTAGAATTTTTTACTTTCGATTTTATACACAACCACGAATGAAGAAGGTTATATCAAGTGAGAGCAAACATCAAATCATCATTATTTTCTCTTAAATTTTTTTTAACAAAAATAATTTATTTACATTTTTTTTTCAAGATGTTTTATTAAAGGTTTTCTACATTTTTAATGTGGCTAAAATAACAACTAATTTATTCTCTAATATAAGACCTTTACTACTTAAATATGAAACATATTTTAGAATTCTAGAAAATTTAGATGTCAAAGTATTAAAGAACTAATTAGAAATCTACATAGAAATATTGATAAGACTACATTGAAATATTGATAAGACTACATTGAAATATTGATAATAAATTAACTGACAATGTATTTTTTTACATAAAAAAAGAGGACCAATTAATTTAGAGTGGACAACATACACAGAGCTATATTTTAAACGCATTACTGATTAAACAGCATAGATTTGATAGTCAATTATTTAGCGCAATGGTTCTTTAAGCACTTTTAATTGTTTATATATCTGTACTATTATGAATAGTACTCACACAATAGTGTAAACTTAAGTGTACACTTTTGAGTCTAGACTATTATGAGTGGTATTACACATAGTAATATAAACCGAAAAGCATACATCATAACAGCAAATTTTATCTTCTTTTACATTATTACTTTATTTTCATATATTTCTTTTATTGCATATAAATATATATAAATACCCATTATTGACATACTCATATAAATATTTATTCCTTAATTTGCAAATTATATATTCCTTTTGACAATTTTGCTTACCCTTTAATGATATGAATTGATTCTCGTTTTAAATTGCGATAACTTCTATAAATATTAAATTTAAATCTCAAAAAAAAAAAA
>JAPDSC010092994.1:6766-25935 GCA_026290005.1 Latrodectus geometricus | reverse complement strand
AAAAAATTCTTGTGCTATTATATTCTCACCATCACAACCGACGCAAAATAGATGTAAGGCATTCGAAAGATTTGTTAAAGCGTCATTTATAATTCAGTTATCATTTGACACTGTAACGCATATTTTAATTCTAAATGAGTTTCTGTCCCCGAGCTTTGGGATTTTGTGCCAGAGGAAATAAATGCAACCACTTGAAATGTTAAGGAGAAATTATAATAACAAATGACACACGGAGTATATTTTACTGATGCCTTACACCGCTGGGATTAAAGTAAAATTTTAGTTTTCTAAACTCAGTGTTAATAAAAGTAATGGATAATGCTAGAACAATCACTACTTCATCTAGCGTCGAATTTAATACCAGGAGCACAGTTTTGATGAAAATGGATAATAAACATACTTGTATTGTTAATGGATTTATTGTGACAGAGTTATTATTTGATGATTTAGTGTTATTTTTATTATTAATCTATTTCAAGTTTAAAAATTTGACTTACAAAAAATATACTGTTATGATTTTGAAAAATGAGTTTATTTCCCTAGATGATACCACTTTAATTTGTTTCGCAAATTTGGAAGAATAAATGTTCTAAATCATCAAATAGGGTTTCTAATAAAAATAATAAATCCGTGAGTTGTCATGAGTGCTTTATTATATCTGAGAGAATAAATTTTTTATTGGTGAAACTAAAAATTACGTTTTGCTTAAATTATATGCTACAAGTATTTTTAATCAAACTTATTTCAATGGAACAAAATTAAATTCTACTTTTTTAAATCTTTATTCCAGCTTCCTAAAGGGAAAACCTTATGAGGAATTTTAAAAATAATTTAAACAAATTTTATTTATTTTAGCTTTTATCTAGGTTGTCACATAGATTTCAAGTCCTTGAAAAATTATTTAATTAGTTAAAAGTCATAAATATTTCACCTGAAAGTTGAGAAGTCATTGACGGATTTTTTTGAGTAGTTAAAGTGAAAAATTAAGAAAATTATTACATATTTTGACTTTTCAAAACTAAAAAAGAATGATAAAGCATTTTAAGTATATCAACTTAATTCTTCAATTCAGAAATAATAAAAATTTATTTTTAAAAATGAAAAGTATTTTTAATTTATAATTGAAAAAATATGTGTAATGGAAAAATATCGTACGCTTATTTTGAATTTATTACAAAAAAAATAAAATAAAAATAAAATAAAAAATAAAAATGTGTAATTGAAAAATATCGTAATCTTATTTTTAATTTTCATAAGAAGCAGGAGAACATTTTTTTAATGAGTTAAAACAAAAAGAATTATTAAGAAACGTTCCAAGCTTTTAGAATACTTTATTTCATAAGAAGGATTTTTTGACGGGATTATTATTTTTTCTGGAATATTTCTTAAATTAGGATTTACATAATTTCAATTTCTATCATCAACCAATTTGTTATTTAGAAATTTTAATACATTTTTATTATTACGTTTTTTAATATACTTTTTTTGATACATTTTATTATTATTTATTTTATAATACATTTATTATTACCTAAGTTTATTAAACTTTTCTCATGAATTTTGTAGATTCATTATTTAGGTTTTTTAAAAGTGCGTCTATATTTCATAAAAATAATGCTGTCATTTTATTTTGTGAATCGAATAAAAATGTTGTTAAGTAACTGTTAAAACTAGTAAACACACTTAACAGATTAAAATAGATTTTTTGGCAATTTGAATTTTTCCTTAAACAAATATATTGATTGAAATGTATAAAATAATTTATGTAGACTACTATATTTTTGTAGTATAATGTTTTTTTTTTAATTTATTGATCTGTTGTATTGTTTTTGTTGTTTTCCATTCACCTTAAAGGTTTCAACAATACTGTTCTTAAATATTTACATCGATCATTAAACTCTATTTGTAATAAAGACTCAAAAAAAAAATCTTGTTAAGAATCTTTAAAGAAGTTAAAAAATTTCAAGAATGAATAAATTAAATTGCATTCTCTCATGTATAGTAGATAAAATTTTTATACAATTTAACTGAGTGAAAATATATTAACGAGAGACAATGATGAAAAAGACATTTTACATCCATAAAATGATTTTGTCATTATTTTATTATTAATATCGTTATTATTTCTACTTCTATAACTGTTATTTGTCATTATCATTGATTATTATTGTTATCATGGTAATTGGTCATTATAATCAAACTCGTTGATTTCAAGTAAAAGTCTCGATACTAGACACAGAGCAAGACCATCTTGTTGAGAGAACCTAAGCATATGTGAAGTATCATTACTTGCCATGTGTATCCCCATATGTGGTGTGGCATGAATAGAAGTGTATCAGCTCAACTTCTTTTTCACTTGGCCTGGGTTCGAAATTACGAGAAAATATAGCAGTTTAGATGGACAGGAATGGGCAGTTTTCAATAATAATATACTTATATCTGGATGATTAAAAAAAATTATGATTTTCAGAATATAGGATAAAAATACTTAAATAAATGATGTGAATTTTAAGTGAAATTTCCGAGTTATGAGTATTTTAAAAGTACAAATTTTTTAACACAAGTTTTTCATAAAAGGAGAAAATTGCTGTCATTTTTCTGCATATAAATTCATGTTATAAAATGTACAAAAAGAAGTAGAATTTAAGAGACAATATGATCATACTATTAGAATTAAAGCAGCATCGCGGCTTAAGAAAGCTAAAATCTCTTAATTTATATTTCATATATAAATATTTTTATTATATTTTATTCACTAATCATGATTATCAGTTTAAAATATTAGTTTTTAAGAATATTTTAGTTTCTTAATATCTTAGTTTTCCAAAACATTTAGAAGTTGGTGTAGATTTTTTCCTTTTACTTTAATTGAGATTTATAAAAGTTGAAGTGGAAATATCTGATATTAAAGCTGTGCACTATTTAATGCACACTTTAATAAATTTTTTCATTTCAGTTCTTTTCGAAGTAAGGAATCAATAGATTTTTTATACATTATTTTAATTTGCATCAAGAAGAATTTTAAATAAGTTTTGTCCGATAATAGGACTTTTATCAGTGAAACAACTGATTGGTGGAGGGAAATCTTGGATTTCCCTCAAAAATTTAAAATTCTATTCTAAAACTAAAAATTCGTTTGAATAATTGTTTTAGATGATTTTCGTTCCTACCTCTTGAAAGTCTATTAGTTTGAGAAAATATTCAAAGAAAAATAAATATCTTGGAACTTTCCTCGTATTTCAAAAACTAACTTGATGACACATTTAGCTCATCAATGGATGTACTTGACGGATTTGTGGTTCGCGTATCGAATATCGATTAATCGTTAGATATTATCCGCAGTTTACGACAAGCTGGTTAATCGTTTTTCCGATGAAGATCACGTCTGGATATCGATATTTTTCTTTTATACATTGTCTGCTCTTTTGGCATCAGTGACTTCATGGCATCAGAAATTGAATCAAGATGAAAGATGGAGTGTTCTTTTTTTTTTTTTTCTCAAAGTATATACTTTTTATGTTATTTCGTTCCATATCTTTTACGTTAGAAAAGACAGAAGAGGAGACAATAAAGAAACAAAGATAAAGAAAGCTTCTTTATGATCTGCCATATAGATTTTTATGGGAGTTAGACTGGGGTTAAAACCGAAGCTTATCTCATCCAGCGAGAGGATTTTTGCGCTCGTCTTTTACTTTTTTTTTCCTCCTTGATGGTCAAAACGATAAGTAATGCTGAAGATCCTACAGGAAATGGCTGCGAACTGTACTCTAAGCTAAATGGCTTGATACAGTTAATGAGAAAAGTTGAGTAATTTTTTTTCTTTTCTTTTCACTTTCGATCGCTTTGCGGGAATTGTTTTCACTTTACTTTTAACTACCACTATTTTATAAATGTAGGAAAGATTCGAAAAAAATGCTAAGTTTCACCTATCAAGTGCTGAGGTTATCAAGTGCGGTGTAGTTCTTAAAAGAGAAAAATATTTTATTGGCAGTTTCTTTTTTGACACATATTTGAATATACTCATTTTTCTAAAATAGAAAAGTAGTATGCTTTTAAAAGAATTTACAATGCGGCATCGCCAGTATCTATTTCTTCTAATGGAAAGATATAATTGCATTTCTTATATCTTGTTTAAAGTAAGCATTGATCTTTGCAAGAATGTTAACTATTTACGGCAGATTGGTTAGTGATAACCATATCATTCAATCGATTAAGATTCCAAATAGCAAGACAAAAACATTGAATTTTCCTGGAATTTCAGCATTTTTGAGAGTATTCAAAATTTGCTTTTTTTTATACTTTATACAAAATAGAACTCTGTAGTTTATTTTATAATGCTAATATGATGTAAATGCACAAAATTCTTTTCACTAGTCAGTAATTTGAATTAGACAAATGCAATATTTATTAAAAAAATAATTGTTGTTCAAATAATTACTTATAAGAGTAAAATTGTTTTGGACTTTCTAATTACACATGAAATATTTACAAAAGTTAAATCTAAAAAAATGCTAAAAAGTTTAAAAGAGATATTTTTAGAAATCATATATATATATAACCAAATTTAAAATATTTCTTTAATTTTAATCAAAGATTTATAACCATATATGTTGATGTGGATATATTTTTTTTCCATTGTTTGATAGAAATTTATCTCTTAGAATGATCTTCATCTTCATTAAAATTTAGAATGTGCATTTGGGAAGGTACGAAGGAATACTGCAGTAAACGAAAATTAATCTTGATGTGAAGATTTATGGATAGTCTTTTGCTTCATCAGATAGAATTTTGCTTCATCAGAAATTACAAGTATACAGACCATGACAATAAGATGTCAGTGAGATAGAATGATTAAAATTTGGGTATCTAAAAGACAATTGTTACAGTTTTGTTATCCAAGCCACAAGATTTGATTTCATTTTCGTTGAATTTCACACATTCCCCCCCCCTTACCTTTTCGGTTCACTAGTATACTCTTAATGTAAAATTTCCCGTACCACCACATATCAATAAAGTAAAAATGAAATTTAATAAAGATATAAATTCGTTGCATAATGCAAAAAATCCTATTTTAAATTGTTTCTGATTCTGCATTTTAAAGATTTTACTTCCATAAAATATTTTATAGTAATCTTAAATGAAATCAATATAGTAGTCTTTTAAAAAAAATGCAGTGACAATGTATAAATATATTATTGTAATTAAAAATTTCTAGAAGTTAGTAGCATCTTCTATTGAAGTGAATTAAATTTTGAGAAAGAGAAAAATTCTAACTTCAAAGAGTATTTAATTTAAGAAAAAAAGGGTTGATTAAGTTACTGCTATTTAATGAAAACTTATAACCAACCAACGCATTCTGTCTATTTCGCTGATAAAATCAGTGAATTTTGATTACATACCTGAAATAGGTTTGGTAATGCTACGCTTTCTTAGAATTATTGCATTTTGCATAAATAAACCTTACTAAGATGTACAACAGTTTATTCTTGAAGTCTGTAGAAGAAATTATCGTAATCATCACTCAAATATCAGATGCAATAAAAATAATTAGAACAATGTCATGAATGATATTTTCTGAAAGGGATTTGAACCAAAGATTCAATCAGATTGAATCAAAATTAGAACAATTTCATGAAACTAAATATTTTTAGACAGGATTTGAACAAAGATTCAGATTCATTTAATGGAAAAGCGAAATACATATAACGATATTGTTTAGTGGACTTTAAAATCACAGAAAGCATTCAGGAGCATACTAAAACCACAATAATTTGTTATAACAAATAAACAATTAAAAGAGAGATTATAAATACTGATTATCAAAATCATCATAAAACCATAGCGAAGGAAATCTGAATCTATCGGAATGTAGACGACATAATATTCTCTTAGGCAAGTTATTTTATTATATTTAGATTTTCTCATTTTTATAATTAAAAATGGCAATATATATTTTGATTAAATAGTAAATATATCTACATATCACATTTATTTAAAACTTATTTTTTTCATAACTCTAGTAATAAGTGAAATATATGCATTCAATTAAAAAATTTTATAAAGTATATATAGTGAAATTGAAACTTATTATTTAAATCCAGATGTAAGGGTGAAGGGAAGGAAAACATACTTCAAAGAAATATAAAAATTGAGTCTTAATATTATCTCTACACTGGCAATAAAAGCAATTGTCAACCTACCGCTCAACTTTTGGAAATGTATGACGAGCCACTTAAATTTCAAGCCTCCATT
Organism: Latrodectus geometricus; assembly: GCA_026290005.1. Taxonomy (NCBI): domain Eukaryota; kingdom Metazoa; phylum Arthropoda; class Arachnida; order Araneae; family Theridiidae; genus Latrodectus; species Latrodectus geometricus. The sequence goes on along the minus strand of JAPDSC010092994.1, from coordinate 19,683 downwards.
TAGGTACCCACGGAATAGGTCAACCAGTACTCGTTGTTGACAAGTGGAAATCATTCTTCACATTTTATCACTTCTAGAAGAACATTTTAAAAGCTTCCTTACTTTCTTCCGGAAGTTCAAGAGGAACTTGTGGGAAATGGAGAAACGAGTGTTACTTTAATTTCCCATATTTACCTTACATGATGAACGCTTAAGAAAATGCTTTTCTTGAAATCGTAAATGGAGATGAAATAAGTGACAAATTAATTGGAGAATATTTTATAGGTTTCATGGAATTTTAATAAAGTGAGCATGTTGTGGAAAATTAAATAGAAAACGTGTTTTCACAGTCGAAATAGAATGTTGCTGGCATTCATCTTCAAATATATTGCATTTTACAAAAAAAAAAAAAACACAAAAAAAAAAAAAAAAAAAAAAATTATATTGTTTAATACAATAAAAATACAATTGAACAGGTAAATAATAATTATTAAATGGATATGCAAATAAGTATTCATAAAGAATTTTTGTTTCTCATTTGGTAATTCGTATAGAAGGAAAATTTTACATTTTTGGTGTCTTTTTTAATTAAAGACAATTTTAATAATGAATACAGGTTTTATATGATATAATGATAGCACACCCTCTTATTGTGATACTCTAAAATAATGAAGTACTTCATTGTATAATGGATGATTAACACAGAATTCTTAATTAATGAAGTTGCCTGAGTGATAAACGTGCTTAAAATTTCTGAGTCTCCACTTTTTGCGACATGTGTATTCAATCCACTAATTATGAGAAATTCTTGCATAAGACTCCACATAATGACATTTCCGAAAGTCTAGCGTTGTCGGGATGTATCCACGTATTCCTTCTTGAGAATCGTGTTTAAAGACAAACTTCATCAAAATATTTATTCGTAACTTCTCTGAATTCCAACTTGAATACAATAAGTAAAGTTTTCTTGAATACAACTCTAAAAATACAACATAGAAACGGGTACAATTTAGATTAAAGAATGTAAGTGATTTGCAATGTCTAAAACTATGATGCTTAAAAAGTTTCCTTAATGTAAACTTGATGAATAAATTTTGCAGCATTCAATCGCAATTATATTTTCATATTTTTAGGTAACAGAACAGTGAAAATTCGTGTAAATTTAAATTGATTGATTGATAATATAGTGGCAAATATTGTATGTCCTGTCCTATAACAAGTGGATAAAATTGATTACACATTTTTTTTAGTTCAATGTAGGAACATCTATAAGTACTTTGATTGCTGCAAGAAATATTCCGATAAAAATGTTTTACAGTTGAATCTATTTGATTTTGTGGTCTAAGTTTTGTACAATAAACTCGCTTATTGCTCTAAGAATCTAATATGTAAATACACGAAAAGATTTTGTATATAAACCTCATTTTATGCCTGGTTTAGGTACAAAATGAAAATTGAATTTGTAATAATCTATTATTAAAGTAACTTACAATTGAAATAAAAGATAGTTTATATGAAAATATTGAAATAGCTAAGTTACACAATTATAAAAATTCTTAATTTTTTAAAGTGCTTATTTTAAAAGTTTCCTGAAAACATTCAATAAGTTAACAGTTTTTATTGGGATAATTTTACTTTTGTACTTTACCTATAATAACTTTCTAAACGAATAAAATATCGTAGTTCCAAATTCAAGCACCTTACGCATTTATTATTTTTCAAAGAAAATAAGTTTTAATGAAATTAGTTCAGGAGACCATTTTAAGGAAATTATTTCTCTAGATTTTGTTGTTATCTTTTTACTGTCAGCAGATAAAAAGCCGAAATTCTCTGCCACGTCAGAATAAATGAGGGGACAGCCGAAATTTCGGGCGAGACATTTTAATTTCATCTGAGCACGAGTCCTGCAAAACAGCTGCGTGAAACTATAAATTATAGAGGTCCTGGCGATGGGGTGAGGTCTATTAAGGGAGTGCCGAAAAAGAAAAGTGCGGGGGTGCAAACAGAAACAGCACGGTTTCAAATTAACGCCGGAATTACCCCTCACTAAATGTGGGGCAGAGGCATGCGGGTAGGTTTAGAGGTAAAATAGCCGTCTCCGGTTTCAGGAACCGACCAGAAGTTCCTTTAGAAAACCCGGTAATTGTAAGGTCTATAATTGTGTACTTAAAAAGGTTTTTCTAAGTTAAGATTATTTCTGCACACATATGGGAAAGTCAATTTCGAAGAATAATAAGCTCTTGTGTGACACATACGTATAAAAAGCGCAGGTTTATTTTTTTAAGAGGTTAAATGATGAAGACTTTAAAATCTTATTTTTAATATACACATGTGAAAACACTTTTATGTGTATTTTTAATATACACATATATAATAAATAACTTTTTAAAAATCAAGTAACATATTTTCAAACGAATAAAAATGTGAATTTTATTATTTTTTAATTGGTTTGAGGTCTATAACATCTATTGGTTATGCAACAAGTAAACACTTTTGGTATATTATTTTTCACGAAATATTTATTGTTGGTAACAATGTATAAGGCTTTATTTAATCTTAAATTTCTAACCACAAAATTTCCCAAATTTGATACAATTTATAGCATATTAAAATGTACAAATTTATAACGAAACAACTCTGTCGGCCGTATTCACCAACCAGAGTTAAACGAGGTTTCAGGGTAAAGGGCGAGTTAAGTCAAGAAACGTTATTCACCACGACAAAAACAACGATTAACTCGCCTATATGGATCCCTAGAATAACCCTTCGTTTTCGGATTGTTAACGCCGAGTCAGCAAACAATGGAGGACTTAAGCGATATGTTTGTTGACGTTGATGTGCAAGATTGCTAACCAATCAGAAGCCTTCTTACATGTTGTGTTCGGTTAACTCCAAAGGTTTTTACATGGGAATTTCCCCGCTTCGTGAATAAGAAAAGGCAAGTCATGCTAGAGTTGCGTTATATCCGAAATAAGCTACATTCAAGTTAACCCGTGTTTGGTGAATACGGCCGTGTATATCTCACAACTAGCATTTCCAATAAGTAATTAAATAACACAGGAGATCAAAAATAATAATCTGAAATTTAAATTTTACAACTTGGTACGACATCATTCTCAATTCGTTCGTCATCTTGAATTCCATATTGAAATTAATTGGAACAAGTTATTACGTCATGAAATATAGCTACAGAATTAATGTAAACTTGTAAGAGGTGTAATAAGACGAAGCTCCCCACATGTGTTCAAGAATACACTCTAGAAAATGGTTCTTTGTTTTTGACGCATCAGCTTGTTAGATATTATTCCCTGTAGAATCTCATATAACAGGATATCGCATTTCTACTATCTTTCCTTTCATATATGGTTTACTTTCTTCTATCTCACTTCTCCTTTTATGTCTCCCTTTATGCTTTGTTCTTTGTAAAGGCAATTGTCCTTTTATATATTTAAAACATTTTTTAGAACATTCAAAAAGTCAATTGTCTTTTAGAGCATTTTTTTTATATCAACATTTCAACAGCATGCTTCAGACTCCCAATAACTATTATTCTAATTTTATGATTACCATTTCTTCAATTCATCTAAGCGTAAAAAACGAAAAAATTATAATAAACAATGGATTTTAATTTACACACTCCACTCTTTTGTAAGCTAAAGACGTGGATAGCGCAATGTTTGTTAAAAGTTAATTTCTTACAAGAGAAATTGTTTTAAAATATTTCTTTTTTGATGCACATGTGATATCTTAATTTCACTACTAATAGATTTTATTAGATAATTTTTTCTTAGCCTTTCATGATTTCAAATTTACTACTTCTTTTTAAATTGTGTTTTTTTAAATTGTATTTTTTTTTTTTTACTTGAATATTCTAAATATCAAGTACATCTTAAATGGCAGAGCTCGTGACATATTTCTAACTGAGTTCTCGTAGAATGATTGCGGACATTTTTCTACTGATTCTTTGATTGAAATGATGACCTCATTTATTGACATTTTAATACTAATTTCAATTGGTTGCTGATAAATTTTTGAAAACAATGCAAACATAAGTACTAAAGTCTCCTTATTAGAGGAAAGTTCAAATGCTTTTGCGCGCTCATCACCAAAACTGAGCTGATACAATTAAAAAAAATCTGAGATTCTCGATTTTTTCTTAAAGCTATTCTGTAATCACTTTGATGTAATTTCACTCCCATACTCTAGTCAAAATAAAACTTTATTACTGTGGCTATCCCGTGAGAGAATAGTCACTGAATGTGAGCAACTTTTCTCAGCTCCAATGGTTCAGTAGCTTCACACCGCTTCCCTTTTCAGCATCATTTGAATCAGCATCATTTGAATCAGTATCATTTGCAGATTGCAGCCGGCGATTGAGAGGTTGATCACAAATTCCCTCACTGGGTTGCTGGAGCTGCTTGGACTGGGGATGTGTCCATGTTAATCTATGACGTCCAAAATCCTTCCAATGGTGTGAATGTGGAAAGGAAGGTACCATCTGAGCTCGTACCTAACAGTGGCTCAAAATTACGAAGTGATTTGTGATATGCGAGTATTCAAAACCCGTTACCCTTAAGGTACAGTTCGAGGCTTACCTGTATCGCTTTGTATGTAAAACCAAAAAATCTCCATATCGTTACTCCAGCTTGTTATACATAATACAGTTTAAAAGTTAACTGCCTACGTGTATTATGTCATTAGTAGAGTCAATTATTATTGAAATGTATTAGACGGCGGGGGGGGGGGGCTTTAACTTCTGATAGGAATGCTTCGAACATTTTTTGCTCAATATTTCAATAAATTCCTCTTAAATTGATGAAAGATAATTCACATTACCTTTTCCAGCTGACTCGAATATTTAGATGTGAAGCTTAAAACTCGTGAAATTTTTATAGATATTCAAAATCTAGTAATTTCTGCCATGAGTAGCAAAAATGCTTTTGCCACGAAATGCAAGGGGATTTTTAAACAAACATTTTTGTGTGTGTTGCTACTATCACTAACAATATTTTTCTAAACTTTGTTTTTCAATGATAATGCTTATAATTTCTGGAAGAGACTTTTTTTTAAAAAAATTTTTAATTAAATGTCTATGTTCAGTAGCTGTTCACTTTTATATTTACATTTTTCTAGCCCATGTGTACTTCTGTAATTTTTATTTGTTTTATTTAAAATATCTAGCACATATAGCAGCACATTTTATAATTTTTTAGACTATATTTTAACAATTTCCATTCAAATATTTTCCCATTTGCTGTATTGAGAATAAAATTATTTTTCTTTAATAACAGAGTTACAGTTTTTCTACTTTCTGTTACTATATTTTTGGCTGTAGTATAAATGAAATATTTGGATTTTTACTTTTGAGGAAATAATGATACCTATGTGGTTTAATTTAAAGGTCACCAAGAAATGTTCATATTTTTCAAAAGTATCATTTGCAACATTAGATATATATTCTATATTTAAAATTTCATTTTCATCACTTTCATTTCGGTTATTCTCCAAAATATCTAACGTACCTTCTACATTTTATTTCAATTTCAGTTTCATAACTTTCTATCATTGCTAGATGTGTGTACTTCCAACTTCCAGAATATTCCTCAATTTCTTTTCCATAATCCTGGCTTCAGACTGAACTCCTGCATCAATATTATTTGTTTCTGTATTGATAATGTATTTAAAGAGCATTTTTTATTTATTTCTATCTTTCTGCATTTTTGTTTTGCGTTTTTCTTTTTCGGCATAGGAAACATGACAATAATTCATTTTATATGAAATACTTGTACAATCTTTTTACATATAAAAACTACTTCAAATAGCTAACATTTTGAAAAGTTTAGTATTTAGAACCAAAAATCACCTGCTCTTCTCATGTTTGATGTTTTTATTGGACTTCTGCGCATCATGCATAAAACACGCAATATTACGTGTCACACTCCACCGACAGATCAGTAGTCATGGTGTAAAAATGTTGTTCAAGTACAATCAACCATTTATACCAGTACATCATAATAAAAAAAGAAATTTGTAGATTTAGAATAAATTTAAGTGTGAATTATGGATAAACTTTGGATAAATATAATTTTGGATAAGCTTTTATTTATACTAAGATATAATAAAACGATTTAAAAATATATATAATATAAAATAAAACGAAACTTATTTTGTCATTTTTTCAAGTAGATGGTTAGACCGGGTTCTAGACATTTGTCGTATTTGTACATAGCGCTGTCCAGTCCTGTTGCAAAGAACCAAATTTTACTAAAATAATGGATATTTTTACTTTTTCCCTTTAGAAAAGAAGCAACAAGAAAGAAAATAGTATGTGATATCTTCTCATATGAGAACTAAAGCTTTTAGCGAAGTTATTTTCAAAGATGTGGTTCGTGTTTGCCCAAAGTGTGTTTTTATCAAACAAAAAAGATGTATAAGTGTCTATGATATTTTAAGTTCACTTTGCTGTGCATAATATACATTTCACTGCTCTTAAATGTGTCATCAGAGTTTTTTTGAAAAATCAAACAGTGTTATCAATTATTTTGCACAGAATAATTGTAATCATTCATAATAATAATAATAGCCAGTTAAAATAAACTTCATGCATTTGTTTTGTCTAAATTGCATATGCAACGATCTTATCATATTTCATTATTATTTAACATATTTGTATGAAACTAACTTCAAGGTAAGTCTTGGCAAAAAATATTCTGATTTTTGTCATCTACAAATTAAAAAATTAATTGAATTTTATGTAATTCTTAATAAAAATCACATACACGATTCTTATAAATTCTAGGTTAAATTTTTATGTAGATATTGTTTTATTCGTCTTCGAAAATCACATTTAGTATGAATTATGACGATTTTTCAAGGAAAATATAGTTTTAAAAGCAGATAAATTATATGACGTATATGGTTAAAGAAATGAAGGCACTTAAAACACTTCTTTGTCCATTTTATACCTTGGCGATGCAGTATTCAAGAGATCAACAGTAAAAACCGCCAAATCCTCTAGATCTCAGTAGCTGGATTTGGAAAACGAATGCCATCATATATCACTGGAAGAAAACCATTTGTCTTACAGGGGCGGACCTCCTCATAGATGACACCCCCAGCATAAGCCCCAGACAAGCGCCCCACCTTCCCAGTAAAACCACAAATAGAATGAAAAAAAAATCAAATAGATGGGTACCAAGAAAGAAGAGGGGAAAAAAACTTGTTGAAACAAAAAATTGAGGAGGCCGGGCCTGACAGACGTTTTGAGCAAGATATATGAACGGCTGGCAAAGACTGAGCAATTAAATTTCTTTTAAGAGTCACAGCTGTAAATGTGACACTTGGGGGTGTATCAAGTTTTTGAGACTGTAAAAGCAAACAATTTTCGGGTTAATGGATGAATTATTTGGGCAGAGAGAAAGAGATGGAGTGCAGGGAGGATAAGGCACGAGATAAATCGGTCTGTCAGTCTGATCGGTGGAATGCCATGCTGCTTCTCTTTTTAATTTGAGGGTGTTAGTTTCTTTAGTCAAGTGAAAATGTTCTGAAGTGAATTGTTTAGTTTGGTCCATGTCTATAAATTCAAATTAAATTATATTTATAAATTTGAGGGTTATTTCATCCTGTGAAAAACACGTATCTAGTTTTCTAGAGACAATTTAGATTTAGAAAATATTGATATTTATTACTTATTTATTTTTGATCCAAAATGCTGTTTGTTATCACGAAGTGAGGAGATTGATTGACGAAAATCTAATTAAATGAGGGATGATATGAGCTCTTTAATTACATTACTAAAATTTGAATTATTTCCTTCGCATTTCAATTCATTTCATATCGGGGACTTATTGGAAAAACTGAAAACACATTTATTGCAATGAGTGAAAAAATACATTTAAAAGACGAAAAATTGAAAACGTCTTTATTTTTTTTAAAAGGGAATGTTAAAGGAGGCGGGTCGTACATTTTGCATATTTTTTACTCTATTCCAGAGGTTACATTTATGTAACAATTTTAAAAGTTAGTAATAACTACTTGCCTCCTTTCGTGAAACGAGCTTAGTTTCGGAAAGGCGAGTCAATTAAACACAAGCAACATCATAATGAGTTGAAATCAGCATTAATAATGGTTTCAATTTATTAAAAATAACTGAAATCCTGAAATGAAAAACAGCCTTTGTTTTAAGTAAACAGAAACCAAGATATTGATACCAACAATAATTGTATGATTAAATTCCAACAAAAATTTGGTGGACACGCAGAATAAGGATTTTATGGATTTACACAAAGTCGTAAACTGAGTTTCAAAGAGAACACAGAGGCAGAACACGATATTCCTGAATGCGATTGTATGACGAATTAGAATAACAAGTGAAATAATTGTGTGATTAAAAAGTTTGCATGATGACCTTTATTATGTGGTTAAATGTTTGTGTGATGAACATGATTTTGTGATTGATTAAATGATGGGCATGATTATTCAACATTTGAACAAGCACTTTTCACTATTAAGTTTTCGCGGAAAATTTCACTTTTAAATTTTTTAACTGTCGCTGTTTATAACTACTTTTTTGATATCTTTATTAAACTGCAACATTTTCAAATATATTTTCTTAATTAACTCATCTGTAATACTAACATTTGTTTAAGAAAGACTCACATAAAATTTCGAAGCAACAACTCCGAAAGACCCCGCCATTATTTCATATGAAAATAAATCAGTTAATATTTAAAGTAAAACAAAAAAAAATGATAATAACTTGTTGACAAATTTTCTGCAAAGATATGAGCAAATTATGGCAACAGTTTCAAAAATGTATATCTTCCGTTGCAGTCCCAAACGGAAACAATCTCAAGAAACGGAAAAATTTATGCAGTGTTTTCTTTGGAAGCAGGAGATACCACAAAAAAAGCGGTGAGTTATTTCTTTAAAAAAAAGTCGGAAACTTCAACAACTAACTCAACTTTAAAAGCCAAGTCAGAAAAATACTAAAAAAAAATTGAGTAATTTTCCACATCAACCTGTCACCGGTGAGAAATATATGGAGCTCTTCGCACTTGCTGAAAAGCATTTCTCAAAAATTATGATCTTAGAGAAGGAACCATTTGTGAATATGGTATTGCAACTTCTGTTCAAAACTATTTCTAATATTCTATTTCACAGTATAGCAAAACTTTGTGATACATGAAGCTTCAGTTGAAAGAACAGGATCGATATTGAAAGACAATTTTTCAGCTTCTGTTAATTAACTCAACCACAGAATTTTCAATTGGGTGTATCCCAAAGAAATAGAATCACTTAATTATTGAGTTAAATAGGAATCAGTTATGTATGTAAATATTGTTAACAGAGAATCTTCAGACTGACAGCAAATTAATGAAGTTTTAGGAATTACAACTAATTTTAATGCAAGAGATAAACACAGTTGTTGTTGTTGTTGCTTATCCCCATCGTGCAGGAAAGCCCACACCAGGTCCAGAAGATCTTGCATAGGGTAGTATACAGCTTTTTTTTTGGAGAGGAACCACAAGGTCAGAAGACTGACTTGACCTCTGAACACACATGCCATAGGTACCCATTTAGAGGGTAGGCAACCATTCATATTCCATTCATACAAGGAAGGGACAAAGGCAGGATAGAGAGAGAAAGTACATCCATGCCCGAATCGGGATTCGAACCCAGACCTCCCTATCCCCAGGGATAAAAACTAAATATTTTTAGCATACTTCTTTTAATACATCAGAAAATATTTTATAGGCATTTGCTAATAGCTTTTTTATTAATATTCAAAAATATTTATCATCAGCAATTAAGTTCAATTTGTTGTTATACAAATTCTGCATAGAAATCATTTTCGATTTAAAAAAAAACACACACACACACACACACCATACGGTGTATACTATATACGGTGAACATGTCAATTAGGCCATTAGAAAATGGACTAATTGACATGTGTACCGTATGTAAATCTTATGAAACCACGTGGTTCAAACTTTTTTTTCATAAATAATAAGCACAGATTGTAAGTGCTATTTGATCATTTTGAAATAGCTATCATGTTTATACTTAATTTAAGACAAAATGGTATATTTTATTAATATGATTAAAACCTAAAATTAGGATTAAAAATTTAATTGAAGAGAAATTGAAACACTAATAGCTAAAACACTACAAAGTCAACAATAAAAATAAAGAAAAGATTTATTTATATTCTCAGTTAGTATAGAAATGCCGATATATGTTTTTAAACTTAAATAATTATGGATTGTTCTCTTTAATATCTGTTTTGATTGCAAAGAAAGTTTACGGTGTGATTTCGGAAGCTTTGTGTGCGAAAAGTATCCCTCTTGTGTTTGAAAAATAGCAGGTTCAATTCCTGTAAAATTGAAAACTGTTCCGAGAAGAACTCGTATGTGCGTTAAATATTTTGTAAGGTCCAATGATCTTAAGCTTTCTACATTTTTTACCTGTCAGGACTTTCAGGTAATCTAATAACAGCAATATTTTTAAAAGGATAGTTGGGTTGTGTCCTACGCACCAATCCAAAAATTTAAAATATTGTGGAAGAAGTAGTTCTCTTGTGTGAAGTTCTATAGAAACACTGTTTAATACCATTGTGTTAAATTATTTTAATTATCTAGAAGTTTTTTATTTCTAAATTGGCAGGCTTTCACCTCACATCACGTGACTACTTATCTCCCTCTTCTTTACACCTATATGGTCTTTTTTATCTACCATTCTTAGATTTTTATTCAGATGTTGTTTTTGTGATTTTAGATAACAATTCAGATGTTGTTTTCTTATAGTTTTTAAATTTTTAAATAGTAACACCATTAATATCAATATCTTATGAAGCTTTAATCTATATATTCACATGTGCAGTTTCCATTATTTGTCATACTCTTGTGCTTATAATAAAGACTCTCGGTAAATACACAGTATTTACATAATTGCTGTTTTTGACTTGTTCTATGATCACTTTTTGGTTAAGAACACTAATTTGCATGCAACCTTCTGATTATGATGATTTCCAAAACATTGCGATTTCAAAAATCGAAATTAGAACTACTACACGGAAGGCTACACTTTAATCATTCATTTGAGGTCAGCTACCAAAGTTATTAATTAATTTTAACACGAGCACGTAGGCAATTTAAGCCTAACTGTTTTATTAAATAATCTTCATGTCCAATCTTTAACTTCTGAAAAAATAAACGTAATGATGTTAATTAGATACTATCAGTGGATTGCTAAACAACCAACAATGTCTCCATTTCATTCGGCCTTCGAATAATTTTAACTATTTCAAAAGAAGATAACCCCTATCCGTCTCACATTTGCTACTCTTAGGCATACCTGGCAGTAATCCAAATTTCTAGAATTTTGCGGTCGGCATTTGTGTCATTTGAAATAATGCAGTTCTCATGGCTAACAAACCGCAAAAAGGCTTCACCAAAGTGCTCTTGCCAATTCGCCAATAAATGTTCCCTGGCGACGACAAAGGCGAAATTTCTTTTCGAGAGAAGAAAGCAAAATAGTTACAAAAGATAAAAAAAAATCATAAGTGGATTTCTCATCCTCTTCGAGAAATGGCCCCAAAGTGGTTTTTCAGTATCTTAAACGCCATGTGGGAAAAGTACCCAACACTTGAACTCGAGGAGTACTTTTTTCTACTCGGATAAAAACGAATAAAGAAAAAGAATCGAAGATGCAAACATTGCATGGGATTTGGTGGTTACGTAAATTATTTAAGTCACCACCAGGGAGGTGTATGCGTCAGAGCTTGGCGAAACATTTGTTAACATTTAGATAGTTGAATTCATTCCAATGTGTGTTGCCATATGTGTCCATTTTAAGAATTATCTCGGAAAAAGACATTCTGTTTTCCATTACACGATGTATTTTAATGCAATTTCTTTGTTACACACATTCTTATTGTTACTATAGTTACTAATTGTTATAGCGTAACTTTTATAAGAATTATGAAAATATAATTTTTCCGCCCTTGTAAGACAAATGAAAACATTTATGAGAAAGATAATCAAAAAAATTGTAAAAACTATTTTTGATTTTTCATAACAGCTAAAAATTGAAAAATAAAAACTTTTAGGAATTATAACAAATAAAATTCTAGACTAAAATGTTTTAATGCAATTTTTTTCTTTAGACTTTACCTTTTAAGATATTCTACGAGATGCAAAACAACAAGAACTTTAATTTGATAGATTTGACGAAATCCATTAAAATATCGAGTAATAATTCTAGTTGGAATTCGTCTATAAGGAAAATGTAAATGTTGCAATAATTTTTAAATAATTTTCTTGTCAGAGTTGAATTTACAAAGAACATTAATTTCATCGCCACTTTTTTCTATTTTGATATGAAATAACGTCTTTTCAAATTTAACCCTTTTTTATTCAACAATTTATCGGCCATTGTATTCAAACTTTTTTTTAATATATTTGATTTCTCATGATTTAAGAGAAATAAAAGAATAGAATTTGCAAATGAAGAAAGAACATAAATTATTTTCATTAAGATGAAGTATTTTTTTATTGAAACAATTGGTAATGTATAAGTGTCTTGAAATTCAAATCGCAAAATAAATTAAATATCTTTTCGTAGTCCGCCCCCCTCTTTCAAGTTTATTCTCAAGTGAATACAAAAAATTTATTTTGAAAAAAACTTTTGCTATTGTTTCAAACAGAGAAACGAATATAAATTTTTTTCTTATTTCTTTTCGGGGAAAAGGAATTTATAAATAAATTAAATATGGCATATTAGATTTACATGGTAAAATGAAAACTTATGGTGGCGTTTTTCTTCTAAGTACTCCTTTTTCCCTTCTGTTGAGCTATATGTTGAAATATATATTATATTATATTATATTATATATATATATATATATATATATATATATATATATATATATATAT
>JAPDSC010092987.1:14679-28074 GCA_026290005.1 Latrodectus geometricus | reverse complement strand
ATAATTAACACAAAAAGCATTATTTAAAATTCTCAAAAGAATTTTAATACTTTCATAGTTTTTATTTATTACATAAGAATAGTATTCTTTGATAATATTTAAGAATATTCAAGTATTATAAGCACGAATTAAAGATAAAGAATATAATATTCAAGAATATTATTAAAATTATCTATAATAATATTCAAGAATACAATAGAGTTTGCTTTTATTTAGTAAAACAATATTAAAATTTAATGAATAATATATAGTTTAATTGAAATGTAGGTTCTAAATATAAGAATATTATTTTATATAGATTATAAGAATGTATTAATACGTAATATAGAGTATTCTTTATAAAATTATATTCCTCCTTAATAATAGTAATAAAGTATACAAGAAAGCTAATTTTTTAAACCAAATTCATTATAACTTTAATGATTATATTAATTAAAAAATACTATTTTGCGTCATATCACATAATTATTATATAAAAAATATTCTCGTGTGATGTTCTCATGAGAATAAATCTTAAACATTATTTGGTATAGTACATTTTCATATATCTTCGGAGCAACAATATTCAAGGGTTATATTCCTCTTGTAACACACAATAATATTATTCTTTAGGATGCTATATTTTTCATATTACAGAATCATTAAAAAGTAGAATACTAAAAGATTATTCTTCAAGAATAATTATCGTCTAGATTATTCTTTGAGAGTAATTTTCACCATCCTAACATAAACAAGTAAAAAATTATCGTTGTTTTTGAATAAGTGACCCATTTTTTATTCTCCTATATAAGATCATTGACTAAATATCCAAAATAATATAATTGTATTCGAAATTTCCAATCTTGTGCTTCACCACTGGAACCTTTAGATACTCTAGAAGAAGATGATATATAATGAAGATTTTTGTAATGGGTTTGACACTAGATTCTACTGCCAGAAGTTACTCAATAGTTCCCAAAATACATGCAGGCACCCCACATTTTTTCCCAGCTTCTTGTTGACTATCACACGTGACTGATTCGTTACGCCTCGATGGAGTCCCATCTCCCTTCGCCATGTCTTTCTAATTATAGAGACCTCGAAAGACAAACAATTGCAGTCTTTGTCGTACGGAATTGCATGGTGTGGCAACAGGTTACCATCCATTCATGTGCCAAACCACGATCGCACGTGCTATCCAACTCGTTCAACCCTTTTTGTTCAGGTAGACGGCGCCGCTTTCTCAAGTGTTTTTCAATGTAAAACCCACCCCCACCGTTCTTTTTAAAGCAGTATAAGCCATCCATTATGAATGTGCAAGATCTTGTCAAAATGTTGACGATATCATATCTCCCTCAGTTTTAAATTAACTTGAAAAAATTTTTAAGTTATGTGACTATGCTTATTGCCTCTATAAGACAACTGGCATGGATTTTTGGAATTTATTAATATTTTGAAAATAACGAAACATCTAAGGCTAACATATGTTCAGAAATAACATTGAAATACTTACCCATTTTGTCATTTTATATGTAGTCTACTTCATGAGATTTTTCATCTCCCGTCATTTAAGTGTCGCATGTTCCGAATTATGCTTGATCCCTAAATGTTATAGTTTTTTGTTTGTTTGTTTATTTATTTTTATTTATTTCCTTTTTTTTTTTTTTTTTTTTTAACCATAAAGCGGTTGTTTCTTCCGTTACAGTTGAGATCATGTGTACGTCACTTTATTTTACTTATAATTGGTCTGTGAGTTAAACAAATAATCGTTTTCATCAATAATGTTGAATATACAATTTTATCAAAAACAAGTCAATTTGTCATTGGGATGAGCTCTTCAGTGAGCAGTTGGAAAGAAAACGTTGGCCAATATCTTAGTGTGATTGGTTATTTTATATATTCTTGGAGATTTGTCTCTCTTGATACCGCTATTAAAAAATGAATACATATGAATCATTCAGTAAAGATAAATTTATTTCATGTAACATGTAAACCATAGTCAATATTAATATTTGATTGCTTATGCTAGCATTAAATAAATCACAACATCCACTTTATGGTTAGTTGAAATCGGCAAGGATGATTTAGATGTTTTTCTTTCTTTATTTATTTATTTATTTGGCCTTATGTGCTCCACTAAATTGTTACAATTCGAATGAATAAAGTTCATCGTAAGAATAAAGTTTGTTACTAACAAATGAAGCCTGCTGATCAACAACATCATGATGTCAGAAAACCCTTGTTGTGATTCTCTTTCTTAGCTAAAAGAAATGAGTCATTTATTTCGAAATTTAATATATACTCTAGCAGTAGAAACCAAGTTTACATTTTGACTGAAAAGAAATGAATAAAACATTAAAATCACTTACGGAGATATAAAAGTACAAAAAATAAAACAAAAGTATAAAAAGTTTGCCACTACAAGGTGACGATTGCACCAACTTCAGCACTATCAGACTGCTGATACAGGTTTCATTAGCATTGTTTTCATATTTTTTTAATCGAGAATTTTCAACAATGGTATTATAGACTGGGTGATTGCATAACTAATCCTGATTACAATATTTACATGCGTAATTAGTTGACGATATGTTGAATTAAGAGTTGGTCAGGTAAGAATTTAAAGGAATTTTGTTATCATATTTCCCCTCATCTAATTCAATATCTTTCAAAGATGATGTCTTAGATTGAACAATGGCGTAACAAGATTTGAATACAACGATATTTATATCTATGCTTATTTACCAAGATAGGTGACGGTTCAACGCAACCCAGGATTACTCAGGTGACATTTTATTGACCACGAAATGATTGTTTGTTTTCTACAAACATAGCTCAATGTTTGCATCGCTTCATTTTGTTTCTAAGTTTTATGTTTTCTATGAAAATTTTCTCTATTGTTGCTAATGTTTGTAATTCAAATTTTAAAAACCAAAAAGATATTGCTTTTAATATTTCCTGGAATTGTTACTTTTTTTAAATAGAGTTATTGGCTAGTTTCAGTTGGCTTGTACGGCTGTCATGCTCATCAGTTTTATGAATGTCTTTTCATGTTCTTTTGAAATTTATCAGAGCTTCTTGAATGGTCTTCAGAATCGTACATCGTCTTCACTCGCTCACGTTTGAAGAATACATTTAAGAAATGAATTTGGCGGCATGTTATTGTCAAGACTTATAAATTTGCATTCGAAGAACCTTTGCCAAGCGCCAACAAGAGACCAATCTCTAAGTTTGCCAAAACATCAGCAGTTAATCAACTGAGAATCATATTTCTGGTCCATAAGCCATTTTCATATAGACACAAGGCATGCTCGATTGACAATGGAAACATGACATCCATATCGAATGATGACATATCACTTAACTCAAAATCCAAATATTGACGAGATACATTTCATCCGAAAAACATCAATTGATAAAAAAAAGAAAAAAAAATCAACAAAACAAACAAATTGTTCATGGATAAATTTCACTCGGTAAGGACCCTCCCCCCATTCAAAGTTTTTAATTATAATTTTTTGCAATAATTTAATCGGGTATTATAGTATTTTAATAGTTATGATGTTTTAGTTAAGGTGGTGGTATAAGAAATGGTTGACTGTAATGATAGTTACATGAATTATAATTGCATTTTAGAAATAGACTTCGGTTTTATAGAATTCAGAATTGATTCAGTGAATTTCGTTAACAATATTTTCATATATTTTTATTTAGTCGAGACTTCTCAAAATGTTTCTATGCATGGACTGAGTGATAAAGAGAATGACGAAGTTCGATTCTAAAATTATTTGACTCGAATTATGCATCATAAATTATTTCAGAAAAGTAATCTTAATTTAATCTTGGTAAAAAATATTTTTGCTTTTAATGTAAGTAAAATAAGTCTATAGAGACATTTTCCCCATATGGTAAGAGAGTCTTAACATAAATCTATAAATAATTCTTTTTATTCTGTTAAAAAGTATAATTCTTCTAATAAATTGTTGTTTTATAGCAAAACTTCTTTTAAATATCATTAAAGGAAGGATCATCATTAGTTGTGTGTTTTTTGCTAAATATAATAAACACTGTAATCAAGCTTAAATATTATTGAATATTCGTAGAAATAGTATAGGCAATTTAGCTAATATTCCTTAATTGTATATCTCCCAATCTTAATTTTATTAAAAGTAGTTATTTTCCCATACATATCATTTTTAATATTGTTATAATAGTATTTTGAAGTAAAAAGTAGCTATTATAATAAATAATTACTCAGCATTATGGCACAAAAAAAAGTATCGATTTATTAGTGAAAATTTATTTCATCATCTTCATAATATTTTGATAAAAATCTGTCAATATTTTTTCCAAATCATTAAAGGTTGGTTAGAATTTTTTTTCTAAATGTCCCCTTTCCATTTTAGAGTTCTTAACCAATTTTCCTTTATCAATTAATGGATCCGAAACGATGACCACAAAGAACTTCCAACAATGGAGATAAGAAAAAGTCACGTAGTGCCATAACAATAGCATACGATGATGGTGGAGCTGCATTTGTTGAATTGTTGCCAAAAACTGACTAATAACAATTGCAGTATGTAGCGCATTATCATTGTGCAAAATTCATATGCTTGGTAGCCACATTTTTCGTTGCTTTTCGAAGAATTGTTTTGATATTGAAGATCGAAATTCGAAACAACAAAATCTTGCCTTTAGGTTTCTCTTTCTGGCACATAATTTGGCATTGTATTCTAAATTCAAAATAAAAAGAAAATTCGAAAACACTTCTTCAATCAACATATCTCAATTCAAGTGATATTGCTTGGCGAAATTTTTCAAGTCATATAATCGTATGGAACGTGTCCAACCTTTAATTGAAAAAGAACTTCTGAGATTGAGAGAAAGAGATAATAAATCTTATGTGTCAGCGAAACTTGCTAGTTGGATTCTCTTCATTAATGAACGTATTGTTGAAAAAGTCATTTACTGTCACGATAAAGGTAAATTTACGTAACACACTTTGTGTCCAGACATACCAAACTTTTTTTGTTCTTCATACATCATTAATCATTTAATTTAAGAGAGTAAATACTCACTGCGGGATTTACTTATTACTATTCTTTTGAAATTGCCGCCATATTGCAAAATACAAAAAGTTATTTGAATTATAAGCCATTTGCTGTATTATTATTATTTTAATAAGCAGCATTGACTATTATATTAAAAAGCGGTTTTATAAAATGGGAAATCATGAAAGATATATTTTGGTTACATAACATATAAACAAACATGACAACAATAACAATTCTCCTTGATAAGCATTAGTAATAACGCATATCAAGGAGAAATATTGTTATGTCTTATGTTTTTAATACATTTTTATAATTTTATGCATTGTCAAAATTACAGCAAAATGAGTACGCTTTTTTAGAATCTACTAGATACGTTATTTTTTTTTATAATGATATGCAGGAATGGGATATTTATGTAATTTTAAACAATGGTTGAACTCTAAACCCGCTGTTTTTAATAAAAAAATAATTATTTAACCTATTCTTTCCGGAACAGTTATTTAATTCGTACATAAATTGTCACTAAGTTATTGCTTTTTGTTTCCGACTCATAAAAGTGAAGGATTTTTGTAAAATACATTTAATTTAAGTTTATTTTAACTTAAATTAAATGTAGAAAACTTATTAATGCATGAAATAGTCAGTATATATAAATTAGCTGTTTTTCTTTTCGAATATTTTATTCTTTCAAAAGAATATAAAAATTTCGAAAACGAAATTTATTAGTAAAGATACCTAATAAGAAAAACTGAAAAAATATAAGTGCTTGTTTGTGCAGGAATTCGGTTACCAAAAGAATTCAAGACTTGAAACTCTTCCATTTTCCATCACAATGAAGCACTGTTTCAAAAAGATACCAAAAGAATGTCAAGCTGGAAGAATGTGACAAAACGAACTGATTCTTTATGAATGAGGGGGAAAAAAAGAATGTTCCCGAACAGTTATAAGAACAAGTGAAAAATAACAAGTTTTCTTTCTTTCATGCATTTAAAAGGAAAGTAACTGTAGAATTACATATACAAAAATGTGATAAAATAATAACAGATTTTTCAATATCAGAAATGTGATTTATTTCATCAATATTCCAGAATCAATTCAATATGCATAGTTATTAATGTGGTAGGTACATTCACTTAGTAAACTATGACTCATTCTTTAGTTAATATTCCATATAAAAATATTACAGTAGAAGTCCGATAATCCGGCACGTTCGGGACCGGCTCGGTGCCGGACTACCGAAAATTCCGGTATATCGGGCAGTAATTATAAGAGCAATTAGGTTAATAATTAAACTACAAATACAGTATGCAAATACATACATTATATATGCAAATACATACATATGCAAATACATACACATACAAGTTTATTTTACATTTCATATAATGTATGTACACGTACTGTAAAACATAATTCACTTAGATTTAAAAAAGTCACGAATGTCTTTTTGTTTTCTTGACTTTTGGCGTTTAGTATAAAACTTATTTCTAATGATATGGAAATCAATAATTTTTGAAGCACTGTAGCTAGTACTAGCCTCAGCTAAAGAAATAAATTTATTTAGTAATTCTGCAGCTTCTGCCCAGCTGATTTTTTTCCTTTTCTTCCGTTTCGGCATCTGAGTCACTTTCTTCAAGATTTTAAGTAGGCTGAGGGTTTAATACAATGTTGATAATGTCCTCATTGGTTAGTTCTTGTTCAACAGGTTCATTTTCGTCGATTAGAAATCACTACTCTACCTCATCTTCAGGCAATTGTTAATTGTTTCCGAACAAAACCGAGTGCTTCCGGATAATATCGAACTACCCCGAAAACTTCCGAATAGCTCTCGAGCGTTTTTATTTGCTTTAAAGACACACTTTTGAAGAAAACTAAAATTTTTACAATTTTCCGAAGCGATGCCGGACTATCGGGCATTCCGGACTGTTGGATGCCGGACTAATGGACTTCTACTGTATTATGAATGAGATTTACGTTTATAATTACTTTTTACGAAATCTTTTCTTTCTTACTACTTTTAAAATTATATATTTTCTCTTTTTTAATCAGTACTCAGAATTAACTTATACAACAAAGCTTTTTAAATAATGAAACGTATGTATTATGTTTTATTAGTATTTTGTTTTTATACAAGATTACAATTCAAGCAACACAAATATTAAGCCGAACAAAAGAACAAAGCTACCATTTTATGATTCAGTTTTATGGAAACATGTGAACATAGCCCTAATTTTATATTGTTCGTGTCATGTATTCTCTTAGTATTTGAAGAGGTAAAATAAATCTTTCATAAAGAACAATTACGTATTTCCGGTGTATAAGACACAGCTTCCTTTTTTATACATTTTTAAAGGAGAAAACTTTTTACTGTGCTCATTACAGTGAATTTACAGTATTTCAAACATAAAGTACAAATACCGAATAAATCTGAAAATTATTACTTTTTCATTTCCTTCACCAAATCTTACCGCTTATTCGCCAAATCTCCTAACTTCTAAATCAGCATTATTTCCATTCAACAAATTGGCTTCTACGTCATTCAGTACATTAATGCCTTACTAAATTATTTAACTACCCTCAATATAGGTCCCGTGGGTTATGTTCACTGAGTGTTGCTTTTTTAGATCTTCTTCCTAATTCCGCCAAGTTCTTACCGTTTTCTCAGTTGGGACGTACCAAAATGCCTCTCTGAAGCTCTATTTCCATGTTCTGTACCATATACAACTACATGTAACTTGTATGCTGTGTTATAGCAAAGCCAACAGTGTGTGTGCGTGTGAGAATCATAACTTGCCAACAAATTTAAGAATATTGGAAAGTAGGAATTCCAAACACTTAAAAGTCGTTCGTAAAAACCGAAAAGTTTAATTTAACATAGCTGTGATAGTCGATGGCAACATAGACGCAGTCACAGAACTCTTAACTGTTTTCCCATACTCAGCAAGGAAACAAGAAATAAAATAGCATAGCAAGGAATAGAGAAAATTTCCAGAAATGAAAGTACTAAGTATCGGCGTAAAAAAAGCATCCTGTTTTTCGAATGAATTTTCAAAGAAAAAAAAGATACGCCAGAAAATATAGTGTTCTGATAAATGCATTCAAATCATTTTACATCGGATGTTTTTTTCCCCCTTTTAAATAATTAGTGTATGTGTTCAAGAATGTGACAAATTAGTAGTTAAGGAACACATGTTCAATAGCAATTAATCGTGACTAATTTAATGTCAAAATTAAATAAAAGATTCAGGTATGAAATTCATATGATGTAGCATACATTATAAAACATTTGAAAAGAAAGAAAAGAAAAAGAAGTACTCAGGAGATTAAAGATTGTTTCAGATCGACCTGTAACATGGAAACTTTTATTAAATTAGAGTTTATAATTTTTTACAATTTTGTCTCAATTTTGATTTTATTAAAATACTAAATTTAGACTTGTATAGATATAAATCACTAATTTTAATTAGTAAATATTTTATTTTAAAGAAATAATAAATTTATAAATGACAAAATTTATCATTAAAGAATTATAAATTTTTATATTAAATCATTGACAATAATAGATTTCGATGACAATAACTAGTTTAAATCCGTATTTATTTAGTTTTACAGAACTTTAACTAACAATTTGAATCAAATTATTATTAAGAAATTAAATTATGTAATAAGTAAATAGTAATTTATATTTAAGGAATTGATTAATTTAAATGAGTAATTAACTAGTTAAGTTAAAATAGTAGAATTAATTTAAAATAAATTAATAATTCATAGTATAATTAAACTCTACAAAATGACTGAAAAACTCATATTTTTTCTTTGAAGATCAAATGAGAAATATCTAGTTCAGATCTATTTATGAAAAAAATAAGATAAAATTCAAACATTTCATTTTAAACAACAAACTCTTATGTAAAAATCAATGTTTATAAAATATCTCCTTTAGATTTATTTTTAATATTTCTAGGTATTAAACGAAATATATCAATTACATTATAAAATTTTTATAGAATTAATATAATTTTGACAATTACTTCCCTTTCTTCAATGTTATGATTGAAAAGCTTAAAATAACTCTTTATGCAATTTTTATTTTGTACTATCAATACAATAATAAAACATATTGAATAATTTATAAAAATAATGTTTTATTCCACTTTATTTTCCCTATTATGCAAAAAGTCGATGAAAGATTTGTAAAAAGATATTTTTTTCAAGGCAGAATTCTTAGTGTCAAAAAAGCATGTTAAGTTTTCCTTGATGCACATACAAAACAATGTGGCCTCTTTTCAGAGCATAATGGAATAAAAAAAAAATACGCTTATTTTCAAACTCATTTATGTTCTGTTGGCAGATTCTCTTCTTGAGTTCAAGAGCACGAAAGAAAAGAATTCGGTCATGAATTTTCAGTTCCAGATCCTCCTTTGCCAACACATAAAATAATATATTAGCGTTTATTTTTTTGTCTCTAAAATCGTTGGAAAAATATGAAATATAATTTGTTGGCATAAATTTGTCAAATTTCAATTATTTAATAATTTTCCGTTTAAATTTGTAAGCTACAAATAGAACATGAAGTTTGTCACTGTTCAGAATACCTTAATATTTGCTAATTTTTAGAAGTTGAAGCATAAAATATGCAGCAGTGGAAGAAAAATATTCAATAAGTAATTTGCTATGTAATAAAATGCATCCATGTCTATATTAACATACAAGGCGGGGTGCTTTGTTTGAGAAAAACATCGGTTAGACTATACTTTAGGGTGCCCCTTTGATTCTCGCCAAGTTGTGATCGCGATTGATCGCCAAGCTGGGCAAAATCGAATCATGTTTTAATTGGCTTAGATCCAGTCGAGGCTCTGATTGGTTTATTGTTTTTAGAATAGATAAAATCCAACGGACGTTGCGCTATTTTTTAATGTTCAACCATGCCTGTTAGCACTGTAATCGGCGCGAACAGGAATGGAACCAAAAAAATTGCCAAGTTCGCCAAAGGGTACTCTAAAGTATAGTTTTACCAAAACACCATTCTCAAAATTGAAGATAGTGAGTTCAATACCGACCCAGTCGAAGAACCACCATATTTGTTTATGGTGGTTGGAGCACATGAAATAGGTTATGACCGCAATATCCTTCACGTGCTGTAATATGTTTGGAAATGAAAGTCTGGGGTCTTCTTTAGCGCAGCTTTTAAATTACGACCCCAAAGTCGGTGTTAAGATGGCACTCTCACTGAGTACCCCACAATACAAGATGTCATTATTTCCGAATCTCGTGCCAAAAAGCGGGACCTAATGGAGTCTCAGCATTTAAAATAACCAAGCATGAACACATTGCTTAATAGCATTTGCTGTATTTTGATTTAATATTGCTCATTTTACTATTACTATCAACAAGAATTTATTTTCATTATAAAATTAAGCTTCAAATAAGTTGTATAACACGGTGTTGAGCTCGTGCTCTATGATCAAAGGTATGTACTTCAGCTCAGCCATTCTCTAGTTTATATTGTCAGTTCAGGCATGCATGTCATCCAGAATCCATCACTAATCTAGATGCCAGTCGAATTAGCCCTGATTGACATTAAGTGACATTGAATCGATAAATCTAGCTTGGAACGAAATCTTAGCTTACGGGTTCATAAAAGCTACATTCTTAAAGATTTAATTTATATTTTGTTCATAAAAATAGATTTTTTTTCATTAATTAATCCCTAGATTTCATCATCGTAAAATGCTATAAACTAATCATACTGACAGTTAATAGTTAAATACTTCAAACAATCACGAGAATTACGTCCATATTGGTAAATCTTTAGCCATATTGGTGATCTTTCCTTAATGCTAGCATAATACAACACAGCTTCTATTGTGTCGACAACTTTCAAATAAAAAAACTTGTTAATTGAAATAGAGGTGAATATATTAGTTCATGAGGTGAATAGAAAGAAATATTAGTCCACTCTAAATGCTATTTTTAGAAGGCATATAGGGTACAACTTTGATATACCCCCCCCCACCAAAAAAAAAATTACCCGCCAAATCTGGCACTCCCTACGGACTTTTTAGGGTTGCTGTTTCTTATTTTGGTGTTGCCAATTTAGGTTTTCTCAGCTTTTTGGTTTTTTCTGTCGCCAAATTTAATATTTTCTTGTATTTTGTACCATTTTTTAAGTTCTTTTTTTCTTTTAAGTTTTTTATGTATTAATTATTTGTATTTAGCGAGAATCCATCTTGGTGAGAAAAAAAGTCGCCAAATTTCCGATTTGGGAGGTATATCAAAGTAATTCCGGCATCGAGTAATAAAAATGCCACATTGAATTATATACATATTGAAAAATTCGACTATGTCGTAATTGTTTACAATTTACATAAATTGTATTAAATGCCAAAACGTCTCCCTGCATCAAGTGTGGCCAAAATCATTATGTGAATTAAAGCAGCAAAAAAGTGTTTAATAATATTATAAACTTGAATAGTGATCACCATCGAAAAGTTTCCTAGCTCTTACATATTACTAAATCGATCAACTTAATTGAACTATTTTCAGAAAGATTATTAGCAAGAGAATAACAAGTAAAATAACAAATATTTGTAAAAAATAACTACTGACACCTCATAAATTCAAGTTGAGCTTATTCATCTCCCAAGACTAGAGAATTGTTTATCAACAACTAATTTTTCTCTGACTTTAGTTCTTTATAGTTTCGCATAAAAAAGGTTCTACTTGTAGGAAAATACTGTCAATTAAAAGTATTTATTCCAAAAAGAAACATTAATTAAACTCTAGAATTTAAGGAAGTGATAGATAATTCAACAGATGTATAAAAAATATTTTAATTATTTTTTATAAGAATTAATCTTTGTGAGCTGTTTCATTTTTATAGCTTCGTTCAGAAGTAATTTTAATGTTGTCAAATGGATAATTTATGATTTCAATAAATCTAATTGAGAAACAGATTTTATAGAAAGTTTGTAATGTTGAATCTAAGCGTCAATTTTTATCTAGTGATTTCTACATTCAAACTTCAATTTGTTTTTCTAGAAACTTTTACAGTGAGAGATTTCTAATCAATGAAACTGAATTTTAAATAAATAAATTTAAAAAAAAAAGAAAAATAAATAAACATTTAGAAAGTTTGATATTTTTTATGGAGAGATGGACTTTCAATTACAATGAATCAAAACTGCAAGCTCTTTTTCTTCACAAATCTTACAGCTATTTCTGAAATAGAACTATTTGCTTCATCTTTTTACATCAAATATAAATTGTGCTTAATTATTAACATTAAAAAACCTTCAATCGGAAACCAGTTCCACGACCGAATTATCAAAGAGTGATTCAAATTTAGCCAGCTTTACAAATGACAGTTATTGACCAACTTCTAAGAAGAGCATGATTCAAATGTCATTTCTTTCTGGCAAATGTCCCATTGAACTCATTTTTGTAATTTTACTTTCTGGAGATAGTTTTGTACAAAAGATAATTGTTTTTTACGAAATAGATGCCCACAGACACAATGAAAATTTTCATCCTTTTACGAACAAAAATTCTGAAAAATCTTAACTCGTTTTACGTGTGTTTATTTCTCTCCCCAGGTCCTTTTTTATTTTCTGTTTTATTGTTGAAAAAATTCAATCAACATTTCTATTGAAAATATAATGAAGTACTAACTACACACACAGCTTGTATTGAATTCCCGGATTTATAGGCAATTCGTGAGGATTTTCTGCTTTCTAATCTAACTTTTCTTACAACCGATGCATCAATAGCTTGAAGCATAATATTCGCAAGTTATTTTTGCAAGGAACGATCATGTATTGCAATCTCTCCATTAAATGAATGTTCTAATTGTAATATTTTGGTCAATCTATGCTTTGAAAGATGTTTCAGAAAAAAAGATATCTAGCACATTTTGACACGAAGATACTAAAGTAACTGATAAAAGCCAAGAACATTTTTCACCTGACGTCTTGAGTGTAGATGAGTTACAAATCCAGAACTTCGACAAAGGAATTCATATTTTTTCAAATTTTCATTTAAGAATTTTTTTCGACGCGAGCTTAGATATAATTTGTACATAAGAAATATTGGATGATTAATGATTGAGCGAAAGAAGACTTCCATGTGTAAAATAACTGCAATGTTGAACCGTCAGCAAAATTAGCAGATGAACGCCTAACCAGTTTAAGATACTTTTTTTGAGAAAAAAACATCAGTGAAATGTTTTACTACCTAGGAAAAATAGTAGTTTGAAATAGAAAAATTTAAGATATTACTATATTTGATTTTTCATCAATAAAATAAAATCGAATTATATTTTCATACAGCGCAAACTAAAATTTTTTTTCTAATAATTCTTTAT
>JAPDSC010092987.1:0-14669 GCA_026290005.1 Latrodectus geometricus | reverse complement strand
AATCTACATGAAAGCTGTTTTAAACCTTTTTACAAAGTGAATCCAAAAGAAGTTACATAAAGTTCACGTAAAAATAATGGATTTCTTTTTCCCCAAACTAATATTTCGTTGATTCAATTAGGCTTAGATTTGTGTTTCATTGATTCGTTGAAATGATCATTTAACGTTAATTGATCATATCTGAAAAAATGCATATCGATTCGTCAAGAACAATGAACATTTTTATTGTTTTCATCGGATAGTCGTAAATTGTAATTATAATCCTTTTATTTGTTCTCTTACTGCTCCTGAATTTCATACTTTTGAATTTAAGTATCCCTTTGTTGAATAGTTAAATTACTTATTTTGTATCTATTCATATAATTTAGTGACATTTGATGACACCCTTCCTGTCTAGTGTTCAGCGTGCCCGACTGTAAGTAGGGAGGTCCTGGGTTGGAATCCCGGTTCGGGCATGGATGTACATTCTCTTTCTCTTTTTTTGTCCGGTTCGGGCATGGATGTACTTTCTCTTTCTCCTTCTTTGTCCTTTCCTTGTATGAATGGTTGCCTACGCTATAAACGGGTACCAATGGCATGTGTGTACTGAGGAAGTCGGACTCCACACCAAATCATAGTTCAATTGGAAAAGTGGAGCAGCACACCCCATATTGCCAGCCTGGCTGGCACTCGACAAAAAAAAAAAAAAAAAAAAAATTTTGTTTTAACAACTATAGCAAAAGTTCTATTAAATATTCCACTGCCTCTCAGACTAGAGAATCTTTCTTTCACACTGTTATTTTTCGTGGTCTCATTGAACTCTTTTAAAAAAACAGAGTATTAACAAGAACAAATTTTAGACTTAAGCCTATCACCCAAACTATGACAGGACGAGTGACAACATAATATAGAAACAAACATGTTTTTTCAAGTAGACAGATTATACTGAAAGAGATATGAACACAGCATCTCATTTTGAGAATCGTGGTAAAAAAATAATGTGATCAATCTCACTATTAAAAGTGTACTAATATACTGTAAATAATAATAAAATCAATGTTTTTTACTCATTGTTGCTTTACTGGTGACACTTGGTGAAACCAAACCCGCCCGTCAGGGATTGGTCGAATGAAGTCAGAAAGAATTTATTCCATTTTTCAGCAGAACACACCAAACGAGGGTGAAAATACGACTTTGGCTCACAGGTGGCAGCATCATCTATGTCTTCCAATTTAGAGATAGGAAGCCAGAGAAGACCCAAAATATGAGGTCCAGACCCGATATTGGTACTTTACACAACCAGAGGTATTAATTTGGAATGGGAACAAAGACCACATTGTGACAAGAACATATTTCATGTGCCCTTTTACTGATATATTTAAGTTATTTAACGGTAGAAAAATATAATAACCTATATTTCATTTGTATTATAAAATATTAATTAATAAAAATATATGGAATTTAAATAAAAATATAAAATAAATATTCTAATAATATAAAGTTCCAAATAAGTGATCATAAAACAATGTTTAAGTTAATTATAAAATAATAAGATTAAGTAAAAATAGGAAAGCATTCTATAACTTGAAATACTACAGATAAAAAAAAAAGACCATTATAATTTCAAACTAGAATCTTTAATTGAGAGTAAGACAATTTCATAATTCACAACTTATTTTTGATTAGAAGAGAAAATATTTTACATTTTTAAAAAAGTATTTCATGTAGAAGTTAATATACAATGCTTCAATTCATGTCAAAAATAACATTTGATGACAATTTTTAAAATAACTCATTATCAATATAACGAATTTCAACATTCAGTGCTTGGCTCATGAAGGCAAAGTAAAAATGCAATATTAATCAACACCAAGTGCAGTGATTTCAATAAGACATTTCTAGAATATTCATATGATTTTTTAGAACTACACCCTAAAACTGAAACATACCACAGGTAGTATGTAAATATACATATAAACAAATTTAAAATGACAGAAAATTTGGAGTGAATAAGAGTAATAAATGTTTTAATTAATTATTCATCATGAATGAAGAGCCCTTAATAATTAACCTCCTTCTGTCCAATAGCAAAATAATTATGGAAAAATTCAATCATTAAGATTTATATATTAACAATTTAATTGAGACTGGTGAGAAAAACCAATCGTAACATTTCTATCGTGAAAATATAAAATAATTTTAAAGACTATTTTTAATTCAAATATATATTTTTTCTTCTTACAGAAATACATGGAATACAATGTAACGTACATCAATTCTACGATAATGGCTGAAAAAGAAGAAAATTACAATATGTAATAAAAAAACATGGTACAAAAACATGTGCTAGCTTTTTTTTAGTTCGTAACAAAATAGTTACATCTATATAAGCTAATACAGCATCACAGACCAGTTTCAAGAGAGAAATTAAATTTAAGTTCATTGGTAAAAATAAAGTTCTCATAAAAGCTTCATGATCGTCATGATATCTGAGTGTGTGAGAAACTTTTTATTTAGGAATTGACATGACACACGTAAAATACAAGAAATTAGAATACTGCATTTTTTCTAATCACTGAAATAACTAATGTATGTGTGTGGATAGTCAAATAATGATATTCCAACTGAATAATGAGGCATATTTGATTTCGAAACATCATTTCAAATGTACAGTGAAATGTTTTACACTTCGAAAAATAAGATTAAATTTTTACATAACTATGTTTCTTATACAGAAATCGGAATATCTAGTTAAAAATACGAATTCTTAGTAATTACAATAATAAATAATTGCAAATTTAATTGTTGCAAATTCCATAAGTTAAAATCAAATTTTTCCTTAAAAATGCACATATAAAATTTTGTTTTTATATAGAGAGCTTGAAGCTATTATAATTTGAATATTAAATTCTCTTAACTAACATTGAGAGCAGAAACTAAACAATAGCTTTAATAGAAATCGATTCAGAGAAGAATTCTTTAATCCTTTATTTAACTAAAAAAGAATGTATAGCATTTAAATTCTATTATATGTAAAATATAATTTTAAAGATGAAATGTGTGTCTAGTTTATAGTATGGTAGAAAACTATATTAAGAATAAAAAATTGTCTTATTCAGATAAGATATAAATATTATAAGATGGCTTTTAACTACACAAACAATATTTTTTTAATTATTTTCTCTATTTTTAAAAGGCAATGAAATTCCTTATACTTTAATAACATAAATTAAAAGAAAATATTCAGAAATTATCTAAAAACTAACCATATTATCCAAACAATGCTAGTAATCTTTATGTGATATTGATATTCAGAAAAAGAACAGATCATAAATTATTTAATAATATGTTAAACAAATATTTATAAAGAATTGTTAACTTTTTTCAATTACATATATTATATATGGCAATTACTTGGAAAATTACATTTAATTTTTAAGTACTTTAGATCACAACCTAAATATATAGGCACAAAATACAAGAATAATTTTTCAAGAAATCATAAATGCAGAAGTTAGAAAAAATATATAAATAAAAAGAAATATTTTCAAAATATAATTTAATGCATAGTAATTTTTATAATTTATATCTTTAACAAGCACATTTTAAAATAGACTAGAAAATTTGATAGCCAGCTACCTCACATAAAAGTAAAATAAAATCAATTTTCAAATACCGTACAAAAAAAGTAATATTTAGCAGGTCTTTGACATTAACAGACTTTTCTTAATGTAATACAATGATTGCTGTTAATAATTTAATCCCTTTACACAATTCATTACCTTCATTACTTTTATTTACAGAATATACAAGCAAAGAGTCCTAATATGCTAAACTTAAATATTCAATGGATTGAGAAATTGAAACTTAAAACAAATAATATAGGAAATAGAAGCAAAAATTTTAACTTAGTACAACATTTATTACTCAAATTCTTAATATAGAAGCTGACTTGTGCAAAGGCAGTGATATTGAATCACACATATAGCAACAAAGTATCTTTATTTATATGAACTTCCCTTGAATATAGATTTTTTAAATAACACTCTGAAAATCCTTTACATTGACTGCACACTGAGTAGGAAAAAAATCACAGCTGATTTGACAAGTAATATACTCTTGAGCTTCATGGATCACATATATGAACCCCTGATTGAAACTCATACACATAGCTTTTATTTACCCTTTATTTAACTTTTTAGTTAATTAAACTAATTAAATGTATGTCACCGTCAATTATAAATTAGAATCAAAGTGGGAAAGAAAACATTATTTTGTAAACAATAAAATGAATAACATTCATTAAAATACAAGACTTTTAGGGGAATACAGTTTTACTTAAATAATATGATAGTATTATCAAACATCTTTAGGATTACTGGCAGTTTGTTTTTTCTCACTCTGGTTGAAAAATTTAAATAACTCACATTGTCCCCAGCTATTAAATAATTATTTTATCTAGTAGGTACTTAATTAGAACAGTTTAAATAGTAAATATGAAAGGCAAAATATTTAAAGCACTTTTTCCATGCAAAATATTCACTATTAAATAATGCTTATACCTAAAAAAGAAGTTTTGGCTTTTGCTGGAAACCTAGATATATACACATCTCATAGAATGAGCACAATTAGGCTTATGTTGACTCTGTTACATATACAATTTTCAATTATATTCCTATAGATAATTTCTTTTACATAATTCCAATGAGAAAGTTTATCTCTACAGAATTAAATATCACAGGAATATGTTAGGACATCTTTCCCAATCTTGAGTCTCTTTGCACTTCCAATACTCCCCTGTAAATTTGTGGACAGGATTGCCAGTGATAGGATCAGTTTCTTTCTGAAACCAGATGGGTTGATATCCTTCATAGGGTCGACCTAGGAATAAATAGAATATTTCCTTTATTAAAACATACAATGCAACAATGATAATTGTTATTTAATTAAAAAAATTTTAGATAAAAATAATTTTGGAGCTTCTTTTTTTTCAACATATACACAATACAAAAAAAAAAAAAAAAAAAAAATAAATAAATAAATAAATAAAAAAGCAGCTTAATTTGATATGTATAATTTGATAATACCTTTAAAATATTATAAATTACATTAAGCAAAAATAAAAAGCAAACATTGTAATGTTTTTTTAAAGATTTAACAAAAAACAATTTTACATCGTATTCAAGATCAACAAATTGCTTAGAAATCACAAAATGCTTAGTTATTTTGAAAAATTATATATATTTTTTTATTTTCTTAAGATTTTCGTCTTCTTTCTGATTTATCTTAGTAAAGCATAAATAGGATTTTTCAATTGTTTCTCACTCTTTAAAAAATATAAAATTAAAAAGTTATAAATCACTCACTATTAAGTGAATACAAACACAAAAAGAGACAAGTTAAATGTGACATATTAACAGAATGCTTTTAAACTGAAAAGATAATAGACTAGACCTTTTATTCCATAATTAGAATGATACATATTAATAAAATACTCTGAATTTTAAACAAATATTTTTTTTAATACTAAAAGAAAAGCAAACTGATATTTTATGCCAAGTTTTTATTAAAAATTATTTTATTAACAGAAATTTTCTAATCTTTTTCTTTTTATTAAAATTCTTTGAATTAGTAAACACTTCTTATTAAGGAAGTACATACTCTTGATGAAAGTAATTCATGCTTTACTATAACTCTGCCCATTGAAATTCTTCGAAAAAATATATTAACTACTAGTTATCAACTTTTGATAAAGTTTCATACTCTTATTCTTTAAATTTGCCATGTGAAATAATCAAACATGAAATATCTGCTTAGTTAACTTTTCATGAAGTTTTTCAAGTCTTTATTTAATTTTCATACAATCCATATTATACATTCATTAACATGTTTAATTAGTTTAGAAAAAATTTATTTTTATAAGTAAAATATTCCTATAAAAATAAATTTTGTCTATTTATTTATCCCACAGGACCAATATTGGAACATATCAATTCTTAAAGTATCAATAAAATATTCTAATACAGTGCACAGATCAAAAAGATTGAAACAAATAAACTAAATTCTTGATATTTTTATGTAACATGTTTAACTGATGGATGGTTGGTTGGGTTTTTATGATGCAAGATCCAAATATGGATATGCTGCATCAAGCATTAAAAAAAAAAAAAAAAAAAGATTAAAAAAAAAAAACATCAAATTTTAAATATCTTTTATAACTAGTAAATAAAAATAATTTTTTTTTAAAAAAAAGGATGAAACTTTAGATTTAATTAAATGACATTACATGCACTCAGCAATTCACTATTATATATTTTAAAGAAATATTCATGAATATATAAAATAATATAATATTAATTACATTTAAAAAAATACGTAAGAGTTGGAAAAATTTTATTATGATATAGTAAATGTTATTCATCATATTACAGCTTTCTAAACATAATCTAAAGCAAGTTCAAAGAGACATCAATGTGAAAATGCCACTATCATGATTCAGATTGTAAACAGAACTGGGATTCATTTGAAAACATGATGTACTACTCCTGCAGCCCAATTCATTAATAATTTAACAGCCATTCATTTCAATATTGAAAATGATCATGTCTGATGTATCATAAGTAAACTAAAATCATGGTCACTAAGTTGACAGTACATGCTGCTGTAAATGAACTGTTAAATAGACACTTTGAACTGTTGTCTAGCAAGGTAGCATGTTCGTTTAATTGATTGTTAATGATAATCTTGCATAATGTTTCATGACTGACTGAATCCACTGTTTCCATACACTGCAGGTAAACATAGAATTTTAATGGATGCTAATAGGAATAGTGAAATACAATAAACTGCAATCTTCTTAAACTATAACCTCTATCAAAGTCAGAAACAAGATAGTATTTTTTCTTCCTATACAATAATTTTTCATCCAAAAACATTCACATATAATTTGATTTATGAAAATTCTGCATAACAAAAACCTTATTTAAGCTTGCTGTACTTGTGTTGCTATTGTTATCCATTCTACATGAAGGCTGAAAATATGAATTATTTACATTTACAGTATCTCAACCATGTCAAGAGTAAATGTCATTTCTTGTTGCAGTAATTTTAATGGCCAACAAAGTAGCATTTGCAATATTTCTACATTGACCTTTTACAATAATTATCTATTTCTTCATATATAACAATGCCTGATGTGTGCTAACTTTTTATAAAAGGAAAAATTTGGTGTAATATTTTGATGATAAAATTGTTTAGCTATTTATGCACTTCATATCTTGATCACAGATTTTGCTAATAAGATACACTGTTTTATTACAATATGCAATCCAAATAATTGGACACCAATAAAAATGATATGAAAGTTTTTACACTTCTAATTACTTGTTTCAAAAATTTTAAAAGTGAAAGAGTTTAATACTTATCATCATATATTATATTATATTACATGATCAAGATAATTGTAATCTAATTTTTAAAAAAAGCTTTGATTTATTTTTGAATTTTGCAAATACGAGTGTTTTTTGTCAATACTATGCTTCAAACATGTTTTATTGACGAAATTAAAAACAGACTATGGAATAATTCACATTTTTTAAAATTGAAATAACAATTTTATAAGAGAAAATGATAATTCCTCCTACAGATATTAATAACAATAATTCACTAATTTCATTTTTCTTCTTTTGAATATTCATTTACTTCAAATGTACTATATTGTAATTTTCAAAATATTGATTAAATAAAAAAAGATAAATATGATTGCATAATACTGCCAGTGGCATAGCGGTGTTGCCTCATGCTTCCAAAGCACAGGTCCAAGGTTCAATCCTCGAGCTAAGCAAAATTAACTCCATCTTAAAAATTAGAATCCAGCTGTACAACTAAATATTAAGTGTTTGTGTTAGGTTGACTACCAAAGTGGAAAACATGCTTGGCCCCATGGAAGCTGTCATGCCATTGAGTTTGAATAAATTAAATTACATGATTAGCGAAAATGAAAAGTAATAAAATTTACTTTTTAAAATCAGCGAATTTTATTATTTTGGAAAATAAGTTTAAAATGAAGAAATTTTAAACAAAAATCAAAGAATTGGAATTAAAACTTAGACAATTGGAATTAATGTGCTCATTCATGTAATATTCTGCAATTTCAAATGAACAATTAAATCATTTTTATAATGAATTCTTAAAAAAATTTATATTCATTTTTTTAAAAGCATAAAACTGAATATTGAACAGCAGTTACAGGTAATAATCATTTAAAATTAAACAAACCAATAATTTTTAGAATCATTTTTAAGAAAAATCAGCTGTAAGTAATAGGAAAATAGATAAAAAAAAAAAAAAGAAAATTATGTAATCTTTAATAATTCATTAAGAAACATTACAGGTTGATAATTATAAATTTTTTTTACATGCAAAATTGTATAAGTAATTAAGCTAATGCAATAGTCTACCTTCAGTATGAGCTCTTTCGGCCTCCTCTTCTCTTTTTCTGCGAACACTTCTCTGTTTCTCTTCTAATTGCTCTTTAATTTTGTTAGCTTGATCCCATGCCCCCTCTTCCATCAATCTCTGATCCGGTCTGAGGCGACTATCAGTAGGACAAACACCATCTTCAGGTTCATTGAGTTGGCAAGCAAGAACAGTGAAATTGTAAACCTTTTCATACTCAGGTCTAAATAAAAATAAAACAAAAATCTTGAATAAAAACCATCATTTTGGTATAATAAAATTTCATACAATTAAATATAACAAGTTGTGATATTATGTAGGGCTATGTTTGTAGTACTTAGGAGGATTATTGTACTTACTTCTTTACTATACAACTTTACACTTACTAATAACCACATAACTCTGAGTAATGATAAAATTGAAAATGTTGACTGAACAGAATCAATAAAAGCTTATGCATGTTCAATTTTCTTGTTTCTGAACTGGTTTTGTGTGAAGTAGAAAATCAAACTAGTTCAGATTAATTCATGATTATGTATAAACTTTCATAGTAGAGGAATCTTGTTTATTACCCAGAAGTTTTTGAATATATTAGCTGTAGATAGAAACTCCATCAAATGTAAGATACACATTGTTATCCAATATTTGAAGATGTAAAATATTATATATAAATCTTTCTATTCTTTAATAAAAGAAATTTTTTTAAATATTATTTTTAAATTCAATTTTTATGAAAATTGACAAAAAATTCAATTCTTTATTCCCTTCTCAAAGTTGTTAGAAAAACTATGTAAATATCACAAAAAGGCCATTTGTTTATATTAATTATGAAAAAAACCAAGTCTAGAAAACTATTTTCAGGAGAAAAAAAAATTAATATTATAAAATGTAATATAACTACTAAATTAAAAGGAAATAATTTATTTAATTTAAAAACCTCACTGATTTAAGAAAATATATGCATCTTTTAACTATCAAAGCATCTTAATAAATTTTGGTAAATATATAAGAAGCCTTGTTTTATTTTGTTGAGATAAATTTTTAGCAAAATTATTCTTTATCATATTTGAGTAATATTTTTTATCACAAATACATTTTCATCAAAAATATTTCAAAATAATTCCCATATTAATGACTCAATCAGCATTGTTGCAGTCTAGTAGCAATTTGGAAGTACTTTTGAATGCATTATAAAAACAGGAACTAAAACAGAGTACAAATTGTTAAAATTTACCCAGGAAATTGTCTACGCCAAATCGTTTTGGGAGTTGAAGTTTCCAAGAGAGGTTTTCCTTTTACAGATCCCTGAGTACTTAAGACACGAGCAGACTCCATTTTGTTTTCCCATGTGCCTTGGAGAACATATTTTGCATTGCCGTCTCGATCTGTTACGACTCCAGTAACCTGAAATTGAAGGAAAAAATTTTAAATCCATTAGCAACACTAATCCACCATATCATAGAATACCTAATCCACAGATTTGTTTTCAGGAAGAATGATTTGTTCATAATAAAAATATGTAATTATGATAAAAATATGTAATTATAATGTTTATTTTATTTAGAGCAACATATAGAAATTTCATATGATAAATTTATGATTATGTGCATTACATACACAAAACAGATATTTAGAAGCTAAAATTTACAAATAATACTACTTAATGCTTGTAAAATTATAAAAAGATTAAAAATAATATATTTATAGCATAAAAGAACAAACCAGAATAAACTAATTTAAACATTCAATGACTGCTTGAATTTACTTATTCATTCTAAAAAAAATTCATCATTCTTACCTTTCGAGGAACTTCTCGAGAAAAATAGCTATATGGAATAAACCTAAGGTGACATTTATCATCAGTAGTGTGATTTACAATCTCCATTTCACCATGGTGATCGACCCATAAGCGCCCAACAATAATGTTGTGGACAAAGGTTGTTACTTTGCGCCACGTGTAATGATTGCCTGATTCTGGAAAAAGCAAATGAGCAATACCCAATGGTATGATTTGTAGGTACTTTCCGCGGAATTTGCTGGACATAGTGAATTCTTGCCAACATATCCACCCTCTTCCTTCACAATGCTGAGCAAGCATTGGTGGATGATGACTAACCTGTTATAAAAAAAATATTTTATGTTAAAATAATTAGATACTTGCCGTCTCAAAATAATAAATGTGCATACACAATTTTACTATTATTAAAAATAGTAATAATGCTAGGTAATATACTGATTTTTGTTAATATATCTGATTATTTGTAGACATTCTTTTGTGGAAATATAGGCTTTAAATTAGGTGTAAAATATCTCAATGAAAACAGAAACTTTACAGTGCTATTCTATCATAAGCAGTGGAGTCATCACTTAAATGAAAATAATATGATGTTAAACTTTCTCCACTCAAAACAACAGCTTTTTTAGAGGAGAAATTTTACAGGTTTTATGCCCATAGTTGACAATTGAAATGTAAAGTGGTCAGACAATGAAACGCATCTAGAGTGGTTCTTGCAATACATGTATTTTTTATTGTATATTTATTTTAAATATTTTATTTTTTAAGCTAAAAATTGCACACCAATCAACAAAATAAAGCAATGCTAACAATGTTGATTCCCTAAAAAGCACATGTTGGATTACGAATGAAGTGAATAATTCCAAACTATAATAAAATAAAAAGTTGGGAGGTTTCCTCATAAAGAACTCTTAATGTTTTTAAGCTCATAGATTTTTAACATACATGAACTTTTTGCCCAATAAAACCATTTTTTTCCTTTAGTTTAACTGTGATGCAATGAATAAATAAAATTTTGGTGTCTGAATTATTTATCTTAATTTGTAATGAGTTCAATTTTCTAAAGTACTTTCATTTAATATTCAAATAATTAACATATCCTGAATGTTAACCTCATATTTATGAGCAAATTTTCTAAGGAAATCCACTAAAATTATTATTCAGCATGGACAAATAAGCACACTGAAATATTTAATAATTTCACCCACTAGAAATCTTGAAGCTTTATGTTTATCTATTTTTTTCTTCAATAATATAGTATTTAAATGAAACAATGCCTGTTTACTTTTTCAATAAAAATAAATACTAACACATTTGAAACTGAAATATAACATTTGCAACAAATGGATAACTATCTTATAAAAAAACTTTTCTAATTAAATATTGAAAATAGTACATATTATTGCAATTTCTAAAAATTGTTAAGTTTTTAGAAATGGCAATTTAAATTTTTGAATTGCTCTTTTTAAACCCAGTCACACACACACACACACACAATTGTGGCATCACAATTAATTTCAAATAATATTTCATAAAAATTTACTTTAAATATGTTACTTTCAACTTAATTTGCATTTTTTAATTTATTAAATTTAGTTTTATAAAAATATAATGTTACATATAATATTATGTTTTTCTTTCTTATCTTTTTTTCTTATTTTCCTTTCTTATCTTTTTTTCTTATTCAGTTCTGAAGAATTTCTTATCTTCAGAACATATTTTAAAATTAATTTCAAAATGTCACATAAATTAATGTATCATCATAATTTAAATAAAAGATTGCATTCAAACTGACTATATAATTTGCTAGGTAAAATTTAGACCAATATGGCAATTTTATAGAATGTGTTAATGCCTTTACTGTTTTTAAAAAATCTAATTTATAAAAATATAATCCATATTATAAAAACTTTTACAATATGGAAAAATAAATAAACAGCGATCCTTAGAATTATCATTTCAGAAATCTTTATCCTCTTACAGTGAATTCCTTTGTTTTGATTATGAAATTCAAACAATATTTTATAATTTCCATTTAAGAGATAAAAATTATCAAGTTTTATCAAACATCTTAAGATAGAAATACAGGATATAGAATATCTTTGAAACGATATTTTTAAGTTACATACACAAACTACTCTCCAGAGGAAAAAATTATCATGAAACTCTGTTTTTGATAATTATAATGTAAATTATCATTATGTAAATTATCATAATGTATAATTATCATAAATAATAAATAATGTAAATTATCATTATCATTATCATGTTAATCTATGACAGATCACTGGAGTTAATACTAACTGTTACAAAATTGATTACAAGATTATTTTTTACTTGTAAGTTGAATGAAATTAGAACTTATATGTAATATAATTATATTACATATAACGCAAAATAAATACACATTCATTTAAGAAAAAATAATAATTACTCTCTAGATTTAAATTAGATAGAAGTCAAAAAGTAGAAAATTTCTTTTAAATAAAAACTATTTATTGCAAACTTTAATTAATAAAAAATATAAGTAGAAAATTAAATATAAAATAATAGAAAACTATACATTTTCAATTATATTCATAAATTAAGAATTATTATATATAATTCCTACTTCCTGCATTATTAGTTTATGTGATAAAACTGGCTCATTTTCTATTACCCTCACTCATTTTCATTTCTTTACTTATTAATTAAATTGACAATCCCCAATGAGATCTAGTTTTCTCAAAAAGTCTCTTCAAAGTCATTTTGTTGGCAAATAGTCCTCCAACCCTTGATATTCAAGATATCAAGAGGCACTTGGTTGCAATTGAGTTTGTCTACCTCTAGATCAAATGCCCATAGATTTAACCATTTGTAAGGCAATCCACTTTCATTCAGATTAGATGCTAAACTTCTTTAGCAAGTCTTGTCTCAAGCATCTAAACTGATTAATTATATATTAATTTTGAGCCCTTCAAGTCCATTATTTTAAGGAATTTAGATGGAAATGTACCTGGACTAGAAGCTTTATTTTTTTAATCTTTTAATTTCTTTTCCAACCTCAATTAATCAGAAAAGTTAGACTTTTTGATTGTAGCAAAGCAGGTTATTTTCTTAAAGTAACGAGCTATCTTCACTGAGTAGGTTCTCAAAATATTTATTGCCTTTCTGAGGGATATCATTTTTGCCACTCAAGGCTATTTTATTACTATTTCTGCATAGTTTGATTTTAGAATAGAAGTCTCTAACACCAAGACACATCTCACGAAAGAGTTAATTTGATATCTAATCTAATTCAACAGAAATTTTGTTTTTCCAAAGAAAAGTATGCTTAACTGGAAAATGTGAACTTCTCAAAATTTATGCATTATTAAATGCTTCATTAATTTTAGCTTTAATACACTATAATTAACTACAGCTAAAATATTTTGTGGGGATTTTATTGAATATAATCCGTTTTTAATAGTTATTTAAAATTGCTTACATATTTTTACACTACTTATCTTAAAAAAGTTTCATAATAATTAAAATTTTATTGCAATCCTTCAGAAATCACATAGCAAAACTCACAATAAGATTCTACTGAATATATCATTATATTGCTATGCTGATGTAAAAATTTTATATGCAGACATTTTTACATTAATGGGGCATACTGCGCATATGTCAACAATACATATATTTATATCTACAATGGCAAATTACAATTGGAAAATCAAGATGGGAGATGTCATACAACAAAAACAGCATTGTTGTGGTTTAAAAACTGGATGTTAATCCTGAGTATCAAAATCTGTCATTGTGTAATACTGTTGTAGTACATCAAAATTGATGTATCAATCCTATTTCTGTAAATCTAAGATTGTATTCATTATTGTAATCAAGAGCACAATATCAAACAAAGCAGAATAATACTTCAAATATTATACTTACAGATTGGTTTTAAAAATATTTTTAATTAGATACAGATTACTAAAATATATATAACCAGAATTTATAATTATAATACAGATTAATGCATAGTAACATAGTATAAATGTAAAACCCCCTACTTATTCAAACAGAATCTATGTTAATTAATATAACAATCACAACATATATAAAAATAAGGAAAACTTTGCTTAATTTAATTACACAGTTTATTTTAATGAAGTTTTGCTGCTAATCCAGAGGTGAAGACACTTTATTATTTGGTTAAATTCTAAAAGTGAAAATATTCCTGAATAATCATGAAAAAGTAGTTTATAATTTTTTTCCCTGGTATGTTCAAGCATTCTGTTTTAATTTTTTCAAACATGTTTTTTATGATATGCTAGTATAAAAAAAATGACAAGCAAAATGCAGGACTTACAGATTAATGAGTTCTCTTTTTGAGTGATGTTAGAAATTTAAACTGAATTTTTATATTCCAATAACATGAAAGTAAAAGGAACACAAAGCAGGATTATACTAAGAT